>JAMAGZ010000087.1:0-145836 GCA_023626575.1 Penicillium sp. PF1803 | reverse complement strand
CTGAAAATTCGCATGTAGTATGGTGTTTTGGGGTGATCGGGACGACCGGGTGATCAGGTCGGCCGGGAACTACGTTAGTTAGGAGTGTTTGCCTGAAAATTCAGGTACCGGGTGGTCGCTGCCTCGATAGCCGAGGGGGGGGAATGGGTCCTTTACTTTTACTTTTAGGGCTTTGAAGATTGGGCGAGCCTTGAACTCTTTCTTTGGGGGTTTTCAACCGATGTGAGAAAGGCTGAAAACTCGAAAATTATCCTTGGTACTTTGCAGTCTGTACAAGAATGACTGACTTGATGCATCACACTTCTCAAGTTGTGGATTGAAGATCGTCCCCACTGACTAGCGAAGACAAATGAGGATTACCGATTACCGATTACACGGGAAGCAGAAAAAGAACGATGAGCGGGGAGACTCCGTATAGTTCCGTCGAGCTGTTAGCCTGTTAGCCGGGTCCAGCTTATCCTAGCTTGGTCTAGCTCGGCATTTTCGGATGTGAGGTTGGGAAGGATTTTAATCTGTTCTGCCTAGACTCTAGAGATGGCTAAATAGGCGATGCAATCTGCATCCATCACAAGAAAACTATGCAATTAAATAATTAAATACACTAGAGTCACTATTTACTTATACGGAAAATTATCCAGGGGATACTATGTAGGGGTATTAATCAGAATTTGCTCTAATCCAAGTATCTTATAAGCATAAGCATACATACTGGACACTCTAAGAAGAATCTTCCACTCTAGAAGTAATTATCATAGCACGCATGCCTATAATTCAAGAACTAGCTATTTCTTCTTTTCTCCTGTACTACTCCAGATGTACTCCAGATGTACTCCATAAAGTCGAAAAAGGTACCAAAAGCAAAGAAACCAAAAAACCAGGAGGGGAAATTAAACTCCCCAGGTACGTACCTACTTGGGCCACTCAGGGGCACCCAACTTTTCCTTAGCGGCCTCATTTTTATGCAGGTCGCATCACCTCAGACTCGACTTGCTTTTGGGTTTTTGGCCGTCTCTCTCTCTCTCTCCCCCCCACTGCCGACCCTTCAGTCCAATTCTTGTCTACTTCCGTCATTCTTTTAATCTTCTTTACCTCGATTTCGCCCTCGTGCTACCATTCCTTTCCATCGTGCCATTCTCAATCGTGCATGACGTTGCAAAACGGCCGTGCAGCCGCGTCCACGTTCTTCGCCGATGATCCTTTCCCTCTAAGAAACTCGATCCCGTTCCCCTTTTCTGCTATCAATCGCGACTCTTGACGTCGGCAATGGTTTGGTGAATGCCGTCGCCAGTGCAGACCATCGTGAGGGTCAACAATGTCCTCCCCTATAATGAGTGACCCGCCGCTGCCATCCCCATCCTTTGGTGAGCGCAGAGGTCATCATCTGGCCCCATTGCAGACCAATTTCAGCCGACCTACGGCCAATTCGTCGAAACCAACTTCTTCGCGATTGCAGCGCCCCCGGCCGACCGAATACCCCAGCACCAATGGCTCCGAAGACCCCGTGCCGCTCCAAAGTCCCGTCAAGCGACAATCGTCCAAGTCGAGCTTGCGTAATCTTTTTGCTCGTGATAAATCCCAGCGTGCGGCTGCAGCTCCCGATGCCAAATTAGCTGAGATTGAGGAAAACCAACCGCCAGCCAATGCAGACACCACGGAGACGACCCAAACAGTGACGGTAGCAGAGAACCCCTTGTCGCCATCATTGGCCAGTCCCCGAACTGTCGTGTCAACCCCGACATTGACCTCTCCGACCACCCCGCGAGCTCGAACAACATTAAAAACGGCGAGGCCGAAACCTGCAGCGACGGATTCCAAGCCGCCTTCGCAGGACCAGTATGGGTGGAAACCGCCCCCGCTCTTCCAGGCATACCCTCAATCGTATAAACATGAATGCCTATCTGCGCCGGCCATGTCTGCGGACGCAATCTTGCGTCTCCATGCTACTACGGGAAAATCGATTGCCGAAGTAGCGCCAGATGAAACGGCCGACGCGGCCCGGAAGAAGCGAGAGCAGAAAGAGCGCAAGCATCTTCGAACATTGTCGGGCACGATCAACAAGGTTGAGTGGACTACAAAGATCTATGTTCTCGCAACGGCGGGCTTTATTCTCCAGTATGCGGGCGAAGGGAAGAACGACCGCCTCCCGGAGAGTATGTTGCAATTGGGCCCCCAATCGGTCGCTTTCGCTAGTGATGCCATTCCTGGGAAGCATTGGGTGCTTCAGGTTTCGCACAAGGCTGCAGCGGACAACGGGCCAGTGGCCCCCGAACCCGCTAAATCGGGCCGCTTCTCTCGATTCGGGTTTCACCGGTCAAATGCAAGGCGTATGGCGAGTAGCTTTTTGATGGTCTTTGATAACCCCGACTCTATGATCTCCTGGCTCACGGCTGTTCGGGCTGAAATTGAAGTCCGTGGTGGTCCCAAGTTCACCGCGGAGAAGCACTCTGATGATGATCAGGGGCCTCAGCTTCGAAGCAAGTCCAGTGCCCGCAATATTGTCAAGAAAGATCCTCATCGCATCTCAAGTCTGTTCTTGCAGCCGCAGGGTATTCGCTCACCCGACGAAGAAGACGGTTCATCAGTTGGTGGATTGACCTGGCAGTCTCGACGAAGCTCATATGTTTCGATGAACCGCCAGTCCATAATTGACTCGCGCTCTGGCTCGGTATCCACTGGCTGGACAGAGGCCACAGGACCCAGCAATGGCTCCGATATTCAATCGTCATCATTCACTTCAGTCAATCCTCCTAACTCGCCACCTCAAGACGGCAGCCGTCCCTCCGATGAGGCTCGATCGAGGGACGTTGATTCGACCAACACCCGCAGCTCGCCCACATCCAGTCACGGAAATGCCAAACGCCAATCGCTTTATATGTCTGCTAAACTGCAGGATTTCCCAGCCTTTCCTCGCTCTGAAGCGATTCCATACAGCCAATCTCCACCCAATATACCCGACTCATTAGTACGCAGTGCTTCCCCACCAGCACCAAACTTTAGCGTTCCTTCGTTCAGCAAAAAGTTTGTAGCAAGGCCCGGGCCGCCCCCTTTGGCCTCTCCACCTGCACCTCTAGCTGGTGTTCTCCGACGGGGTGAGAGTATCGGAGACTTTAGCATCTCCAGTATCTCCTCCCCTCCACAGTCCCCCACGTACAGCGTTGCAAGCTCGAAGCAGACCGACTCTCCGGAAACAATCCTTATCACGCGGGAACCCAACGGTCGACGCATCCTCCGGCCTTCCAACTCCGAGGACGCCTTGTCTAGAACCGTTCGCTCATCACAAAACATGGTCAATCTCTCGCGTCTACCGCGTTCTACGCCTTCCGAAACTAGTCCCCCACCGTCTCGCCCTCTCAGCATGGTTGGTCGCTCTGGATTAGGGATTCACATGAACGGCGAGCCACCCTCCCAGAGCTTGCCGCCTGGAGAACCTCTTCCAGTTCTACGCCCCCGAGTGTCCAACTTCAACATGGAACAAACTCCGCAGAATGTGTCCCGCCGCAAGAGCATGCCTGGATTGACCATTGGACCTCCCGCGGCACCTCCGCCAAACTGTCCACTCCCTAAAATCCCCTCGCCTATTGCTGCTCAAGCGGCACCGGTCTGGTCAACGAGTCCTCCTCCTCCTGCTCAACCAGCACCGGTTTGGTCGACGAGTCCTCCCGCCACTCAGGTAGCACCAGTCTGGTCTCCGAGTCCTCCTGCCGCTCAACCAGCACCGGTCTGGTCAACTAGCCCCCCTGCAGATCGGTTCTACCAATCCCAACAAATCCGTGACCATATACAACAAGACCGACGACGAAGTGATCTCCCACCCATCAATCCTGCACCTTCTAAAGGCAAGCTATCAAAACAAGCTGCACGACAGTCCAGGATAATCCAATGAAACCCATCATGCACACAAGACAGATACGATACCAAAAATCCCCCTTTGACGCCAAAATTCTCCCGCCACGTCCAGCCGTTTTTCTCTTATATTTCGACTACCTACTTACCTTGACTTCTCATTCGATCTTGTCTTCTTTCTACCATTATATCCTATAATCCTCCCCCTCCTCGGCTGAGGATCTCTTACTCCCTGATCTCTCTCTCTCTCTGCCTTACCTCGTGTCCTGTCTTTATTACCCATGTGCATACATCATCTGCATCCAAATACCCTGAGCGTCTTTCGCAAGCATATACATACAATCCTGGATTATTCCACCCTACAGGGGCTTTCCTTTTTCTCTTTTCTGTTACTTTATTGTTCTAAAATGACGATACCCATCTGGGTCATGTATACTGACTATCAACTTTGTTTCACTTCCTTTGCTTTGACCAGCCTGTACACGATTACCGCCCGGAGCAGTAAACGACGCTTATACTCCGTACATATAAGCTTCTCCAGATAGATATGCATTTCTACAGCCAATCAAAAATGTGACTAGAAGAAATCTGATAAACCCTGTGGGTTTTACCCCAGTCTACCTTTTACTCTAATAGGTTAAGCGTGTGTTTCACATGTTCCGCTCATCTTATCATCTTAGTGGCATAACCATCGGGCTAGATGGATCGCACTGTGATCCTTGGGCCTAAGCATAAGGACTGGAGATCAGACCGTGAAGTCCTATTTCGTGGGTTTTCCTCCACCTGCAGTTTGCAATTCTGGCCAATTGCTATGACACTGAGCCCTTGATCTGAAATTCCGAAGAAAGTCCGGACAGAGTTGGCTGTTTCCAGGTATTGTACCAGCCACGCCCGAAGAAGTCCCGTCGAAGCTGAGACACTCGCCGGATCTTCCCGTCAATGGCTCCCAGCTCGCTCCCTAGGAGCTAGATTCTGAATTTACCATTCAAAGTTATTATCCTTGCATCAAAGACTTGTATTCAGCCTAGCGCGGTCGGAACTACAACCGCCTGACACTTGCAAGTCTCCTACATACACTATCCATCGCTAGGGCCATAATCTCCGATGCAGGTCCCCGAGACTTTGGTGCATTTCCCAGCGAATCAATGGCCACGGTAGTTAGGCTGGGGTACATACACTTGCGGTATTTACGGGAGCATTTCGGGTGATGACCTTGATTCCCCATGCCCATAGTCTCCCCACACTCCGCGTATTCCAGACCCAGGGGAATGGATGGACAACCGGGGTAACGGGGTCACTGCAGGTGCACTCGGTACCTACTTTCAAGGTTAGCGCTTTGGAGCTTAGCTTATTTCCCCACTGCAGCAATCTTTGACCGTATCGGCAGATGCAAAATGAAATAAGCTTCGCTTCGTAGACTGTCATCACGGTGGTTCATCGCTGGTCGCCAACCAGTTCCGGTCGTCAGAGGACGTTGTATAAATTGCTCTTCACTGACCAGCAATCTCAAATCGTGACTTCAAGTTGTTTAACATCCATCCCAAAAATCACGTCCGCCGTTTCAGGCCTTCCAAATGCCTCGTCTCAACCCTATGTTACTATTCTCTGCTGCCGCGATTATAGGCACAGCCTGGAGTGCTCCTACAAACAAGACACACTGTGGCAATGATTTGTGCACCTGGTGGCATGAAACAGGCGAAATCAACCAAAACACGCCTGTTCAACCTGGAAATGTTCGCCAGTCACATCGATATTCCGTGCATGTTAGCGTTGCTGGCCGCAATGATTTCCTAGATTCTTTCGTCTATGAGTCGATTCCTCGAAATGGCAATGGCAGGATTTTTGCTCCGTCCGATCCCCCCAACAGCAACACGCTCGATGCTTCCGTTGACGATGGGATTTCTATCGAGCCGGGTATTGGGCTTAACATGGCATGGACTCAATTTGAGTATGGTCGTGATGTTGACCTCAAGATCACCACGATTGATGGTTCTTCTCTGGGGGCTCCAGAGGATGTGATCATTCGACCTACTTCCATCAAATACACCATCTCTTCGTCGAAGGACGGTGCAATTCTCGTCCGGGTTCCCTATGATCAGAACGGGCGCAAGTTCTCCATTGAATTCAAGAATGATCTGTACACCTTTCGATCTGATGGACATCAATACATTTCTTCCGGAGGTGACGTTGTGGGCATTGAACCTACAAATGCACTGGTCATCTTTGCGAGTCCTTTCCTCCCTTTGGACATGATTGCTGCAATAAACTCGGAAAATACCCAAACCATGACACCTGGTCCGATCAATAATGGAGACTGGGGTTCCAAGCCCATTCTTTATTTCCCTCCTGGTGTTTACTACATGAACGAGGATACAAACGGCGTCTCTGGGAAACTAGGCTCGAATCATATGATCCTCGATGCCCAGACCTACTGGGTACACCTTGCCCCTGGCGCATATGTTCAAGGCGCTATTGAGTACACCACGCATGCATCAAAGTTTTATGCCACAGGACATGGTATTCTTTCGGGGGAGCAATACGTCTACCAGGCCAACGTGAACAAGGATTACACCGCCGTGAAGAGTGACCAAACCAGCCTGCGGATGTGGTGGCATAACAGTATCCAGGGCGGGCAGACGTGGTTCTGTCATGGCCCAACGCTCAACGCGCCCCCGTTTAACACTATGGATTTCAACGGGGATGTAAACAGCATCAGCAGCCGGATCACTGATTATAAACAAGTCGGCGCATATTTCTACCAAACTGACGGCCCGGAAATTTATCCCAATAGTGTCGTCCAAGATGTTTTCTGGCATGTCAATGATGATGCTTTGAAGATTTACTATAGCGGCGCTTCAGTTTCCCGTGCCACCATCTGGAAGTGCTTAAATGATCCCATCATCCAAATGGGTTGGACTACTCGGAATATCCACGGGATCACCATCGACACACTGAACGTAATTCACACTCGCTATAAGGATTCCAACACCGTGGTCCCGACGGCTATTATTGGCGCATCCCCGTTCTACATGTCTGGGATGACCCCGGATCCAAACCAGTCGATCAGTCTTACAGTGTCGAACCTTGTCTGTGAAGGACTGTGTCCGTCACTAATCCGAATCACACCCCTTCAAAGTTATCGGGATCTTGTCGTGGAGAATGCCGCGTTCCCGGATGGCCTGTTGAAGAATTCTATCGGAATCGGCCAGAGTATTATCCCAGCGGTTTCTGGTATGGAGATGGACCTGAAGATAACAAATTGGACTGTGGGTGGGGAGAAAGTCACTATGGAGAATTTCCAGTCAGACAGTCTCGGTCAACTGAATATTGATGTCAGTTATTGGGGGGAGTGGAGTATTGTCTGATGGTTTGGAGGCTCTTTACGGAAGATGAATGTATGACACAATTGTCGTGTGGATCTTGTATGCTTCCTTTCGTTGACCTGCAGCCTCTCTGGTCCTATCAGATCTAGCTGTTCTTTATTTTAATTTTTTTTCCCCTTCTCCAAGCCTTCTAGCTCTTTCGTAGATGGGCAATCGCTCATTAGACTACAAAACTATTGCTCTTTGCTACAATATTTATCATTGAGTAGTAGTAGTACCCCACTAAGTTACATAAAGTGGCTCAATTTATGGTAAAAAGATACTGATACCTAAGACACGTAGTAAGCCCCCAAACTATTGTATGATTTTTGAGGCTGTCCATGAATTTGATAGAATTCTAGACATACCACTCCCAGCAAGGCCTGTTTCCACCCGTATCTCTCCTAACTGCTGTGCCAGTAGCGATAGATAGACTGTGGTATGAGGGACGCCAAAGCGCAATTATTATCGTCAGCACTGCAGCAGAGAACCTCGGCTAAGTACAGTACCCGTACCTACTCGAGGGAAAAATGCATTTCTTGGGTCCTGGACTCCCTTATCCTCTGATGCTCCACTAGTTGCCGGTTTAGGGCATAGCTCATGTCCCGTGATAGACAGCCACCCCGAAGAAGGTCCGAACCAATAGTAACGCAGCAACCATCCAATTCAACTTTAGAGGATCCTAGAACCCAAATTCCAGAGGGCCTAGAAGTGAAGAGAGGAAGGAAAATGGGGACCTCTTGCGGGGAAATATCATCCACAAAGTACTTTCCCCAGATTTCCTCCTCCATACGTCCACTTTTCTTCTGTGTCCATCCCACCAGGTAGATATATCGACTAGAGATGCCAGCCTCGACCTCCATCCACCTGAATGCAAACGACTTCCTGCCATTTGTCAGCAACAATCGTCCAATGGCGTGCGATAATTGCCGTCGTCGCAAGGTCAAATGCAATCGCAGCCAACCCTGCGAGAAATGCCTCGAGGCCAGCCTGCAATGCAGTTATCACACTGTTCCTCGACGCAAAGGTCCTAAGGGCCGGACGGCTCGAGTTTTGAGTGCATTGCCGTCTCTTCAAAGCTACGATGAACGCCCCACTTCTTCATCGTCGTCGTCGTCGCCATCAACCACCTGTGTCACCCCTCCGATGGCCTGCGATGTGCCTCCCTTGATGCCTTGCCGGCCGCAGAGGATATCATCTACAGTTCTTCTCGCCCACGTCAATGTTTTCCTAAAGCACTTGTACCCTATCATGCCTGTCTTTGATTCTAATCAGGTTGTTGAGGACTGTGCCCGCGTGGAGACTCTATCCCCACCGCGATACGCCTTCTTGCTCGCCCTCTGTGCTGCGACGCATCTGCAGCTGAATCTAGATGCCAGGCAAGACGATAGCGGGCTTGCCCATGCCATTGATCATGGCGACGTCCTTGTCGCGGAAGCCTTGCGCACACTTCGGGAATTCGATCCGATCGAACATCTCCACATAGACACTGTCCTCTCATCCTTCTTCCTTTTTGCCGCATATGGAAACATGGACCAACAGAATCATGCTTGGTACTACCTAAGTCAAAGCATTTCTTATGCGTATGCACTCAATCTCCATCGGGAGCAGACCTATGCTTCGCTACCCCATGCGGAGGCCGAACTAAGGCGACGGGTCTTCTGGTTGCTTTTCATTACAGAACGGTAAGGCTAGTCACTATTCCTTTCTTGACATGATCACATCGTGACGGATCCAGAGCATATGCCTTGCAACGCAAAAAGCCGGTCATGCTTCGCGGGAACATCCGTAAACCATCCATCTTCACATCAGCCGCGCCTGCACTGCTCTACGGATTTGTGAATCTGATATCCGTATTTGAGAAAGTGACACCAGAATTTTACACTTGGAATGCTTGCGACAGCGACGACTCCTCCATTGACACTTTTGCCCTTTCCGAGATCTATCAATCCATCGCTAGTTCCTTGCCGCCTCTGACGGAGATCCCTGAAATCCAGCAGGTCGATCTCGTCGTCACCCAACAGTGGCTCCAGATCCGCTTGTGGCAGACTGCTCTAGACCGCGCCTCCAAATCCGGTGAGGTCCTACCTCTACAGGCTCCAGCAGCCGCGGGAAGAGCCGTGATGGGCTTCCTAGCATCAGTATCTCACGAATCAACGGATGCACATGGCATTGGCATCGTAAGGACATAAACTTCACCCCCCTAGAACCATATATTGAACTAAGAAACTGACATAGGAACAAAAACTGTACGATCTCGGGAATTCCCTGGTGCGTCTTTCTGAACGTTCATTACAGCACGCAGCCACTGCGCAGGTAAGTTACGTGGCGGCTGATCTGCTATCTGCTATCCTCACTTCTCTGGTGAGGATTCGCGGGGCCCAATCATATTTGTTCTCTTCGCTGTTGCAAAAGTCCGAGAGTATCTTGGGATTAGATGCCGTCCCGCTTGTGATGAATCTCGATTTGCCTTTGAATCTGGATTGCAACAACAGACTTGAGGAATGGGCAACCGCTCTGGTCAGCCCTCCTACAGCGGATAAGCGTGAGGAGGCTGCGGACTATATCGAGCAGCAGGCCTCTGATAGACCCTGTGATATTTCTCAAGGTGTTTGAGCTGGGAACCGGGTGGTATTTTCTGTTCTCTGTTTCTGGGTTGGTTAGGCGTTTCGCATTGGAATGGGTCAGTCAGGCTTGGAGTAAGGCACAGATTTGGGTCTGTGTTAGTTATGACAGAATACCAACTAGTGAGTTTCTCTATTTGATGAATTCGGAGAGAATATATGAGTAAAGGCATGGTGATAGTCGCCCTCTATATCAGTATTCATCAAACTGCCGGATACAAAAGCCACAATTTCATGACAGAAGCAAAAAAAAAATGAATTGACATTACTAAAAATTACCAAGAAGGCCAAAACGTGTCGCTCGAGATCGTTAGTAGCGGGAGTCCTGTAGCCCAATTGGTCAGAAGACCTTGTATACCCTGCATTTGAACATTTTGAGAACGTTATCTGGGCCTTCGGACTAAGCAGGATTTCGTTTGACATGCCCTCGTAGACTCGGAGCTTGAATAGCCCAAGATTCGTTGCCAGCAGTCGTCCTATCAAATTGGACATGGTTAACAGTCGGGGCTAGGACGAACCCATTTGATACTTCCGAATTTCAAAATTCGAAGTGAATCCGTAGCTCAAAGGATCTTACTTTCCCCGGTCAGGAAGCATTTGAATCCCGAATCCTCCGCAGACGGCCGTCCGAGTGGGTACCCAGCGCCTCGAAAAAGGGTCCGGTGTTGGAAAGCAATGGATATGACAGCCCGTCATGCAATCTCTCAATTGTAGCAATTGCAGTCTCGAGCTCTAGCAGCAATTTACGGGGATGAAAGCATAATCTTACAGGAAAGCTTCATCCGAAGGTTCATGGGGTCCAGCAAGCTTCCCGGCGTTGCCACTCCGAAGAAGGTCCGTTCAGCCACATTCCGGACACCGGGCTTCCAACTCTCCTTGAACCATCCTCGACTTCTCGCGAATCAATTTGCCCTCCTTTCAGCCCCCCGCAGGAAGACCCCGGATTTCCAGCTGTAAACAAGTGCCTTAGCGTCATAATACGACAAGGAGACAATTTACGCGAAATCATGCAGCTTGCAAACTCATGACAGACAAAGATATAAGTATCGTGCGAGGGCTCCTAGAATACGAATGGAGAGTTGGATATAAAGCGATACTCGACTATCTACGAAACATCTTCCTTTTTCTTGTCCACTTGCGACCTTCATACCTATCTACTCGCCGGACACAATGGAGTCCAAGTCGGCGACTGACCATGTCGAAGAAATGGACCTGGATCAAATGATCCGCGATGCCCGACTCGCCACGGAGAAGGAGCATGGTATGTCCCTTTGGCAGGGTCTGAAGCTCTACCCCAAAGCCGTCGGTTGGTCGCTGCTCATCTCCACTGCGATCATCATGGAGGGTTACGACGTTGTCCTCATGGGATCTTTCTACGGCTTTCCTGCGTTCAACCAGAAGTATGGCAAAATCATGAAGGATGGTTCTTATGGTCTGTCGGCGTCCTGGCAGGCCGGTTTGTCCAACGCCATGAACTGCGGACAGATTCTGGGTCTTTTCGCCAACGGTGTCATCTCCGAGAGGTTTGGCTACCGGAAGACGATGATGGTGTCTCTGGTGGCCACTGTCGCCTTCATCTTCATTCTCTTCTTTGCACATAACGTCCAAACCTTGCTTGTCGGAGAGATCCTCATGGGTATTCCACTCGGTGTTTATCAGACGCTTACCGTTACCTATGCGTCTGAGGTGTGTCCCGTCGCACTGCGCGCCTATCTCACCACCTACGTCAACCTGTGCTGGGTGATCGGCCAATTGATCGCATCAGGTGTGCTGAAAGGCCTCTCCGATCGGACAGACCAGTGGGCCTACCGCATTCCCTTCGCCGTGCAGTGGGTGTGGCCTATTCCTATCTTCCTCGGCGTCTACCTGGCGCCAGAAAGCCCGTGGTGGCTGGTTCGCAAGGGAAACCTTGCCGAAGCAAAGGAGTCTCTTCGACGATTGACTTCCCGGGGAGATTCTAGCTTTGATGCAGATGAAACTATTGCCATGATGGTCCACACAAATGAAATTGAGAAGGAGAACTCCTCTGGCACTACCTATTGGGACTGTTTCCGTGGTACAGATCTACGGAGAACCGAGGTGGCCTGTCTTATCTGGGCGGCGCAGAACCTCTGCGGTGCAGGCCTGATGGGCTATTCGACCGTCTTCTATCAACGTGCCGGTCTCGCTGTGTCCCAGTCCTTCAACATGTCACTTGGTCAATACGCTATTGGTATCTGTGGCACCGTCTTCTCCTGGGTGCTGATGAGTTACGTCGGCCGTCGTGCCCTCTACGTCAACGGACTGGCCATTCTTTGTGTCCTGCTCTTCATTATCGGCTTCATTTCGATCCCGAAGGCGTCAACTGCAAATTCATGGGCTACTGGCTCTATGCTTCTAGTTTATACATTCTTCTACGATTCTTCCGTCGGGCCTGTGTGCTACTCTCTGGTATCGGAGATTCCTAACACGCGACTCCGCATCAAAACCGTCGTGCTGGCCCGGAACTTGTACAACTGCCTGAGCATTCTCAATGGTGTCATCATTCCCTACATGTTGAACGTCGACGCATGGAATTGGAAGGGCAAAGCGGGCTTTTTCTGGGGTGGATTTTGTCTCTTGTGCGTCGTATGGGCATTTTTCCGACTGCCAGAACCTCGAGGACGGACCTTTGCCGAGCTGGATATACTCTTTGAACAGAAGATACCGGCTCGGAAATTCAAGTCAACACAACTCAACCTGTTCGCTGAGGAAGCTGCGATTGTGAATCAGGAGGTAACAAAGGCAAACTAGAGATTGGTGTCGCGGAGTTTCCCTTTCTCTGCTAAATATGAGGTCGCAGACTCTGTCTGCCGCTCTATATTTGTTGGTATCCTCTTTCATCTCCTTTCATTTTGATGGATATGATTGAGTGGTATTGTTTTAGTATACTCGGAGAGTTCGTGTTGAGCAGACCCCCAGCCAGCTCATGCGGTCTGGATTGTGGATATAATATGCTGTCCTTAGGTATATACAAGTAATGGAGAATTTTTCAGAGCAACGAAGTACATTATACAGCTCCAATAGTCTTCTAAGCAGTACCTATTTCACTTTAGAATATGTCACTTTCGAGGTCTGTTGTAAGAAGAGCAAGTAACCAGTAGCACTGAGAATTGCTAATTTGATGGCTAATCCGATGATACACCCCTTACTCTGGTTAAGCATAGTAATGGTGGTACTATCCTCCTATTGGGATTCAACCCATGAATCTGAAACACCGGCAATTTTCAGAACTTGACAGCGCACGACAGAAGTGGAACGATAGACCGCGGAAACAGGAAACAGTATCTGTGCTATCAAGGAAGATCATTTGAAAGTCATTTGGAAAGACCTTTCAAATCGAAGTGATCAAAGGATGTCTAGTTAGTCAGTTTGTCTGGTTTCTAGATTCAGACTTTTGAACTACCATAATGATACTCCAAGTAGAAAAAGGTAATAGGTACAGGTACCATTACTACGCTGAACTTGAAAAAGGGGTGTATCGTCGCTTTAGCAATTCCCAGTGACACAGCGTTCCCATCCGTTGCGCGTGCGGCTAAACCTATTCAATTCAACGGCCCAAAAAAAGTAGTCAATCTCATACTAGTTACCAACAAGTAGATGGACGGGGACACGGTACTTCCTCCGTCTAGCTCCCAGGAAGTACTTAGCGTCACCGGAGAAGCACAGTCGAGGTACGTGCGCCACATCCCACATCACCCCCACTCGACATGAGTGACTCCGAAGTAGCTCCGATGGGATACCACGCATCTGTGGAGATTAGGACGAGAACCCTCTTGTGACCCATAGACACGTCTTCAAATTCTCCGAAGTATGACAGGCCGACGTTTATTCCACGAACAAGTACTCCCGTCCTTTTCTCCGCCATGCACGGCATATTTATAGATATGGGAGCTACCCTGTCATCCCTAGATTAAACATTCCTTATCTGTTACCTCCCAGATTTCGGTAACAAGGTCTTCGCACTCAATTCTTGCATTTCGCATCCTGACGCTCACATTAATTATGGGTTTGATCAGCGCTGAAACGCCTCGGGCGTGGTGGAAAGAGTCCTCGGTATACCAGATTTACACCCCCTCCTTCAAGGACTCCAATGGCGACGGCATTGGTGATCTCCGCGGGGTAATCGACAAGTTGGACTACATCCAAAACCTTGGAGTGAATATAGTCTGGCTGAACCCGGTCTTCAAGTCACCACAGGTAGATATGGGCTACGATATCTCGGACTACGTTGATATTCATCCTCCGTACGGGACATCCGCAGATGTGGACGAGTTGACCGAGGCTCTCCACCAGCGGGGAATGAAGCTGGTTATGGACTTGGTCGTCAATCATACTTCGGACCAGGTAAGTGCTCTCACCTTTAGAGATTGCATTCTAGGTAGCTCATGCCGGCGTTCTAACTTGTACAGCACCCCTGGTTCAAAGAATCACGGTCCTCTCCAACGAGCGAATATCGAGACTGGTATATCTGGAAAAAGCCCAAGTTCGACAAAGATGGCCAACGGCAGCCACCAAACAATTGGGTGTCTTATTTTGGAGGTGCGCCAGAGTTCCTATCAGTTTACAAACTCAAGCAGCCGACTGACACATAACAACAGGGAGCGCGTGGGAATACGATGAAGCATCGGGGGAGTATTACCTTCATCTATTCGCCAAGGAGCAACCAGATCTCAACTGGGAGACCCCTGCGATGCGGGCAGCTGTCGAGAAGATCATGCGGTATTGGCTCGACAAAGGGATTGACGGCTTCCGCATGGACGTGATCAATTTCATCAGCAAGAACTTAGACTTCCCCGATGCCCCAATCTCCAACCCAGGCTCGATCTGGCAGAATGGTGCTGAATATTACGCCTGTGGTCCACGTCTGCATGAATATCTTCAGGACATTGGCAAGATTCTGAAGGAGTACGATGCCTTTTCTGTTGGGGAGATGCCCGAAGTCAACGATTCCGATGAGATTCTTAAGGCCGTCGGCTTTGATCGAGGGGAGTTGAGTATGATCTTCCACTTTGAACTGTACGTACTGCAATGGCTTCACTCCAAGTATTCTTGTCGATAGCTAACCAGAGATCTCCAGCATGGACCTTGACCACGGTACTGGAGGGAAATTCACGCCCCGAGAATGGAAAATGTCTGAACTGAAATCAATTGTCTCCAAATGGCAGAGAGTCATGCATGAGAATAATGGTTGGAATGCTCTCTACCTCGAGAATCATGATCAGCCACGCACAGTATCCCGATTTGCAGTTGATCACCCCCAGTATCGCGCCTTGTCGGCCAAGTTGCTGGCAACATTTTTGGGCTTCCAAAGCGGCACGGTCTTCATCTATCAGGGCCAAGAACTCGGCATGGCCAATGTTCCCCATGATTGGACTATCGATCGATACCGGGACATTGAAACCTTGAATCACTGGGAAGAGTAAGCAAGCCAGTTCATTAGGTCCTCCTTCGGCACACATTGAGGTCTAACGTTATCATCTTGATAGGCTCCAAGTGACCAAGCAAAACGAAAGCGCTTTGCACGCGGCCACACTAGCAGAATACCGGAGTAAATCCAGAGACAACGCTCGCACGCCCATCCAATGGGACGACTCCACGAATGCCGGCTTCTCCACGGGCGATCCGTGGATCCCAGTCCATGAAGACTATCCGGCATGGAACGCCGCTGCCCAGCTGGCCGACCAAGGAAGTGTCTATCACTATTGGGCACGCGTACTGCAACTGCGCAAGCAGTACCCCGATATCTTTGTGTACGGATCATTTGAGCTCGTCTCTTCCGACGATTCAGAAATCTTTGCATATGCTCGGCATTCTTCGGCCGGTACGGCGCTGGTTGTCTTGAACTTTGAGCCTAAAGAGGTCTCCTGGACCATGCCACAGAACCTATTCGCTGGACGGGGCTCTGAGGTCTTGTTATCTAGCTATTCTCGTGGGAAGGTTTCCACTGTTGCAGGTGAGAGTATCACGCTGGCGCCATTGGAAGCCTTTGTTTTACTGAGCGTAACTCCATCTGTGAGACTGTAGTGCTGAGTCTCAGATGGTATACGATGGGCATATCAGCGAGCGTTTTCACGTGTCACCTTTGGCTTGTCGTGCGAGTAGACCTGAACTATCTAGAGTGTCAATATGAATGTCTTTGTTCGCTATTTGTATTGACAAACCTGAAACTCCTGGCCCAGAGCCAAGAGACTTTTCGTGAGAGTGATAATAGAATGGAATGCTGGCGCTGTTGATATTTTGAATGATTCCCATTTTTGCGGTCCCCAATAGAAAAATAAGCATCAAACGCCGGAATAGGCATCTCATGATTGGAATAACAAAAGTCATGTAAGATGGTCCCCTAAGCCCCCGCTTCTCAGATATGAATGCCAGCTGACCTTGGTGGCCCTCCTGGCTACATGAAAAAAAAATGGACCGGAAAGAAAACAAAAATGAACCATTACTCTTCCACCTCTTCCACTCGAGCGGTCAGATCCCGCTTCACAGGGGTCGAAATAGGTGCGGATGCAGGCTCCGCAGAGGTTGTGGTTGCAGAGGGGGTGGCGTCTTGGGATGTGATGGCGGGGGCAGCAGTCTTGGACTTCTTGCCTTTCTTCTTGCTCTGAGAGTTGGATGTCAGTATGAATAAACCCGATGGAGGGTGCTCTTCGGGTGCTTACCTCCTGCCAACCCCACAAAGGCTTGAAACTGTCAAAGAACCCGACATCCTCGAACAAGTTGGGGAACAACCAAAGACCAGGCGGAACAGCAAAAACGGTGATGCAGAACAGGATCAGGCGGAAGATAGACATGGCAAAGAAGAGACCGAGAAGTCCCATCATGCCAACACTCAGATACCACACACCCTGGCGCAGCATGACGGGCCACAGAGGGAACAGGACAATAGCGAAAATACCAGCCACGACTGCAGCAGCCATGGCCTTCTGCTTCCACTGGGGACCCTCGTAAAGCCAGACGTAGTGCATCATGGGATCAGTCTCTTGGTGCTGTTCAATCTTGACGGTCCACAGGCCCTTAGTTCGGTTCTTTGGCTTGGCGTGGTTGTGTCCCTCGTGCGGGTCGACCTTGCTCACGCGCAGAGCCAACAGAGAGAGTGGCAGGAGCTTGAAGACATTCTCGGCAGAAGCGCGGTCGGTCACAGGTGGGAGGAGGGAGTTCTTCTTTGCGGCGGCTTTGGCGTAGGCGGGGGACTCGATGGCGCGGATAGCTCGCTTGACTATAGACAACGTCGTGTTAGAAAGTCGATTGTCTTCGATGGTGAGCTGTATCATGTTTGTCACTCACCCTTGATCATATCCTTGCGCTGGCCATCCAGGATGCAAGTCCGGGGCTTCAGGTTCTGCGATCGCAGGAAGTTGGCAACAGCCAGCGCCTTGGGATCAGCTGGCTGTCCGGGCTGGACAGGAACTTGATGTGTCTGCTGTTGTGGTTGAGGCTGCTGCTGAGCTTGTGGCTGACCTGGCTGACCTGGTTGGCCTTGTTGGCCTTGTTGTTGCTGCTGTTGTGGTTGCTGCGTCTGTCCAGGCTGTGGTGAGCCCTGAACCTGGCGCTGGGCCTCCATTTGCTGTTGATGCGCCTGCATTGCCCGCATCCGCAACTGCGCAACGTATTGCTCCGGGGTCAATCCAAGCTTGGCAGCATCAGCCGTCAGCTGCTCACGTTGCTTCTGTGCGAATTGCTCCGGAGTCAAGCCGCGTTTTGCGGCCTCGGCCGCGAACTGTTGTTGCATAGCAGCCATCTGCGCCATCTGCTGGGGACTGGGTTGGCCAGGTGCCGCCATGGTGAAGGCGGTGATGGCGGTGAGGGAAGAAAGACGAGCGTAAAATGAGAAGTGAGAGAAACCGAAGAAAAAGTGAAGGAGAGAAGGGCGAGTTGGGCGGTTGCTGATTATGGGGGGGGGAGAAGTTCAGCAAGTTGCGAGTCTGAAAGAGCGAAGTGGCCAGATCGACTCAGGTGATCTGCGCCCTGCAGCTTATCCGCTCCGCCTGTTACCTACTCCCATGTACGGACTACTACCACTTGCAACACTTTGCATGGAGTCCACCATGCTCTAAACTTCTCCATGTCGGTCTCCTATGATGCTGAGAATGCCATTGGTGATCCGACATGGGTAGCACTGCTCCTAGTGAGTCTGTATTGTACTGTTCTAGTGCGTCGCGTGGACTGACATCACTCCAGAGTGAACGCGACGTAGCCGGTCAAATTCCGATCAATTTCGTTACCAACCCTACCGTGTCGCTCTCATCAGCCTGCTTTGGCAATGGCTTATACGATCGAAAAGATGCCGCCAAGTGCATTTCGAACCTTCTTGCCGTCGGTTATAGACGGCTGGTTGTAGACCTATATTGGTCGGTGGAACGTCGGACTTGGACCTTTTGTCCTGTAGAGATTCCTGCCAGAGTCGACGTGACAGTATTAACTTATACTTCTACCACCACCGAAGACTCGACCACTTCCACTATTACAACTCAAACTGCTACGACAACTTCGGATGCAGGCACCCCGACCATCACTGGATACACTGATTCCAATGGAGACACGGTCTATGAGCTGGGCCCCTACAGATGTACCAATGATCTCGATCTATATTCACTTTCGGAGGTACTTGTCGGATACTTTGAAGCCACAACGTCTCAACTTCTTGTCTACACAACCTATTTGGTCCTCAATCTTCATGCCGCTGGTAGCGATGCTGAACCGTCAAAGCCGGCCAAAGCGATAACGGGCAAGGATCTACCTTCGTCGGAGACGGAACGTGCGGGCTCGTTTCTCCATGACGCTCTCCGGGCATATCTTTACACCCCGACTCAGCTTGCCAAGGACCGAAGCAATTTGAACGAGTCTTGGTATCAAGTTGATGAAAGCTACATGCCGATCGTGGAATACTATACAATTCACAAAGATGAAGCAGGCGTGCAAAGTACTCCGGATGGATGGCCATCTGCAAAATATGTCCAGCTCGCGAAAGCCGATCGAATTATCATCGAGTATGGATCAGTGGATCCGCAGCTTGCGGCTTACGATTTTGCTCAAGATGAAGATGGCATCTTCCCGCCTGGTTATTTGACTTCTACGGTGAACATCACTGCCACTAAAAACGGAACCCTGACGTCGGGCTGTCTGTACAAGGCAGATGCCACAGATGTCCCCCATGTCAACTTGTCCTGGGCTCTTGCTAGTTCAATCCCCGTTCCAAATGGGCTATCTACAGTCGACACTATGGGATCGTTAACCAATGTGATCTCTGGGAGTACGGGATGTGGTATGTCCCCAATGCTCAACACGACCCTCTTCGATCAAACTGCCGACACCAACGTTGAGCATTATCGGAACGTCTCCTTATCGACAGGATGGGCCTGGGCAATAGGTGAGCCACGGGGTGCAAGTTCAGGGGGTGGTACGGGGGATATGCCCAGTTTTGACCGCTGTGCTATCATGGACCTCTCATTGGATGGTCGCTGGCGTGCCACCAACTGTTCCGAAACGCGGCGAGGCGCCTGCCGTCTCGGCAATTCACCTTTTTCATGGATCTTGTCCAATGCCACAGCTGAGTATTCAAACGTCTCGGACACCTGTCCTCCTGGATCCAATTTCGCCGTCCCACGAACTGGACTGGAGAATACTTACCTCTATAGGTACCTCCTGACCCAGCCGGAGACAACGATCAATCCTGCCTCAACTGATGCTATGTTGCGAGAGATCTATATCGACTTCAATTCCATCGATTTTACATCTTGCTGGGTCACAGGCGGATCCGAGGCTAAATGTCCATATGGGTATGATCCACAGCAGCTAGAGCACAGAGCTGTGCTTGTGGCTGCTATAGCTGGAATTGTCATCCTTATCATTACTGCTTTGACTTTGTTTGTCAAGTGCAATGCCAACAGGCGGAACTCACGTCGGCGGAAGCGTGTTATTGAGGGCTGGGAATACGAAGGTGTGCCCTCGTAATGTAACTGTTTTTCTGTTTCCCACTCATGTCTTATTATTGTTTTGGATCTTCTGATACCCTTTTGGTCTGGTTTGGTTTGATTTGAGAGGTCGATAGGTTGTGCTATTCTTCATGTCAATGGCGTGGGAATACCCCATGAATTGTTCGTATCTTCCAAGCACCATTGTCTTTCTAGATACGGTTACAAATAGTTTCTGGCACAGCCATATCGAGCGAAACATCAATCCTCTATCAGGCTACTAAAACCAGGAGAGCATTCGACGTAAATGTTCGACGGGTTAGGTCCAGTCGATCTTGCTATTACCTTTTACTACTACTCGTCCGAATCGAACAATCCTCGAAGCAAAGAATGATAAAGTGAAGCAAAGAATGATAAAGTGAAGCAAAGAATGATAAAGTGGTTCTTACTATCATTGTCAAATATGCTACCTAAAATATCCATACACCAGAAATAAATCACATCCAGAAAATGTTCCGTCAATATGTCAAATGGGCCCGCTGAACCCCGAAACAAGAAATCAAATGACATGAATCGTTACATGCCGTGCATAAAACAACATTGTTATCGCAAAACTCCATATCCAAAGAAACAAGAAAATCCAAGGTATCTTTTCCTACATGTCCATGTGACAAATCACAGTCCCGCAAATCGTGCCCATCCAGCAGCCCGAGCTGGTGTTGGCTTCTGGCTTGGGGGTGAACTTGGGCCTTCAGTCTCATCGACAACGTTCAAGCTACGACCCTCCTCGGCCACTTTACCGCTTACATCGCGGCGACGTCCAACACCCAATCCGGCAATGTAGCTTCCATAGGAGGACAGAGAGGCACCAACACCACTGACGAGACCCGGTCGAGCAGTGTCAGCGCCGGAGTTGCTGACGACGCGACCCTTGCGATCCCCTTCAGTTGCGCTCCGGGAGTTGACATATCCCTCGTCACCACTGTCATCCTTCTTTAAGGATTGGTAGGCGGACATTTTCTTGTTGCGCTTCTTGGACAGCTTTGTTGGCTTGCGGGTCAAGTCTTCCTGACCACTGACGTGCCTTGACGTGTCCAAACCGGGCTTGCCCTCTTCCTCTAGATTACCATAGTACCGGGTCTTTGATGATGGGGAGTCGGGTGATTCATGAGTACCAATGACCTGAGCTTGGTGATTAGAGACGTTGAAGTTATCACCCAGGACGCTACGTCGAACCGGATCTGTGTCTTCGGGCTTCTCTGTGAGGATTGGCTGGGGGGTCGGGGGGTTAAGCATCAGAGGATTGAAGGGAAGACCGTGAGAACGCTCATCATCGTGATCGTGATCGTGCTCTTCGGGGTCAGGGAATATGTTGAAGCGCCGGTCACCGAGATCCTGTTCGGGCTTTTCTTCGTCGTTTCCGTAATGTTCATGCATTGCGAGCGATGCATACTCTCCGCGGGTGTCCTCTGGGATAACGCTTCCGATACTCGCAGGCTTCTGGCCGTATGCGAACCAGTCTCGGAAACCATTGCCACCTTGTGAGGTGGTTGTGGAGATGGTACGGCGACTGTAAGCGGATGACGATTGACGAATATCGGCTTCATTCTCATTGTTGGCTTCACTGACTGGGGATGGATCACGGTCGGGATATGCAACCCAATTGCCAGATAGGGGGCTGACCGAGTCCAATCTATCCGCAGTGAGAGATGCCAGGTGGGCGTGGTTAGCAGAATCCACGACCTCAGGTGAACGGGCAGTCACATTGCGGTATCCTGGAGCAGGGGCCTCTGATGTCATATCATAGGGCTGGCTAGCAGGATGCTGGAACAACATCTCGGGGCTTGATGGCTCCAAGTGAGATAGCCGGTGGGGGGGTACAGAGACCATAGATTGACGCTTCACGTTCATCATATCGACTGATCCACGGTTAGAATCACTGGCCAAAGATTGACCGCGTGTATGCATAAAGGGCATAGAGCGAGGAGGACCAATGAGTGGGTCTTCGAGAGTCGAGTGTAGAGTGGATGAGCTTAGATGCTTCTCGTCTACATCGATTTCCTTGCGATTCTTGCGAGGACGAGCAGTCAAGTTGTCTTCCAATGGGTTCATGTCTGGGGGTAGATGCGAGATCTTGCGGAACATGACGGCCAAGAAGATCGACAATGCGAGCGAAACGAGGTGCAGGCCGCCATTGGCGAGAGCACAGATGAATGTAGCTTTGGCCACCTGAACGGTCACGGCATCGCTGTCAAATAGAGTGCCCCATTTGTAGACATCGGTGGTGTATTCTCCATGAGCCATGAAGGCGGTAAACACGTAGAACGGAATGAGCCCCGCATCGAGAGTGGAGGCGAACAAGCCATAGCTAGCTTGTGAAGCGGGGGGTCGGTTGACCGGGGAGCGACAGAGATGGTAAACGGCATAAAGAGCATGAAGAATTGCGACGATAGGCTAAAAATCAATTAGCGGTCAAGACTAGACGTGCTGGGGTTGTATTCCTTACAGCAGCCCGAATGATCCAGATGACGGTAGTCGCAACGTTGTCGATCACAATCGAGCAGAAGAGAGATCCGAGTGCGCCCAAAAGAGCGAAGACTCGCAACACCAATTGTGTACCTCGCGCAACAGTGACTTTAGTCTTTGTATTGGGACTCATTGGCGTCCATGTTGACTTCGAGTCGAGACTGCCCCACTGTAACTATTGTTAGTAACAATCGATATTGTATCCGTGGTACTACAGTAGAACGGCCACATACTGAGTCGGGATGTCGGTTTAGATTCACCAGGGGGCCCTTTTGCGTAGGCCTTGGTGGTGGACGAGCTCGACTCGCTTGCGTCACGGCCTTGGGGTTAAAGCTTGGGTCGGTCGGGCCATAGAAGCTGTAGGTGGTCGGACGATCGTAAATGAATGGAGGCTCCGATCTGCCCATAGTAGCGACTGAAGGCTTCCGTGAAAGCCACGCAACACGTGGGGATCAGGAAGCGGGGATCTAGAATGAAAGGGAATGTGGATGAGGAATGGAGGAGTTGGAATGCGATCTGACAGCGACGACGAAGCTGAGCGCATGCGGAGAGGCTGGCGATCAACAGGATAGTTGGCCCGGCAACGTCGATAGGGTGATAAGGTCACGTGTGGCCGCGCCATCTGATAAGCGATTCTCGATAAGCTTCTCTTCGATCCTCCGGAGCTCCGAATAATCATCAAAAGACTTGTAAGGTGATTCATTCGTCCCTGCTTTGTTCATACAATGCTCGAGCGGGCCTTTGTCTGTGCACAATGCACAACACAATTGGGCCGGTCGTCGATATTGAGGTCTAACCTCAAGCCAGTGCTTTCATACTCGGTGCGACGACTGAGCAGTCACGCAGCTCAAGTTGATCGGCCCGCGCGCATCGCGATTGTGGGCTCCGGCCCTGCAGGTTTCTATGCAGCATCGCGTCTATTAAGCAAACACCAAGATGCAGTTGTCGACATGTATGAGAAGCTCCCCGTGCCATTTGGTTTGGCTCGATACGGTGTGGCCCCGGATCATCCCGAAGTAAAGGTGCGTGCTCAACAGCAATCACATACAAGTACTATTGAATTACCGCAAGATTTATTTTTTTGTATGATCATCGCAACTAACATATATAAAGAACTGCGAAGATAAATTCACAGAGGTCGCAACCTCTCCCCGCTTCAACTTTGTCGGCAATATCGACCTCGGCAACGACCTGCCACTCGCCGCACTCAAGCCTCATTACGATGCCATTTTATTCGCATATGGAGCGTCCAAAGATAAAGAACTGGAAATACCCGGGGAGAAGGCTCTCCGTAGTGTATACTCGGCCCGCGCCTTTGTTGGGTGGTACAACGGTCTACCCGAGCATCGGGATCTCCAACCCGATCTGACCGGCGGCGAAGATGCGGTGATCGTTGGCCAGGGTAACGTGGCACTCGATGTCGCTAGGATCCTACTTTCGGATGTGGATGCCCTCCGGAGTACTGACATTGCCGACTATGCGGTGGAGGCGCTCTCCAAGAGCCGAATTAAGCGCGTGCGAGTCGTTGGTCGCCGAGGACCGTTGCAAGTATATACCCCCGCCCGCACATGAACACAGCATTCAAGATCTGACGTTCCCAATTTAATGGTAGGCGTCTTTTACGATTAAAGAAATTCGAGAGCTTCTTCAGCTTCCGTCTGTGTCCTTCGACCCCATCCCGCAGGACGTGTTCCCTCCCGAGGAAGTGGTCAATGGGCTACCCCGAGCACAGAAGCGACTGATGCAGCTTCTTGCCAAAGGCTCTGCCAATGATCCCCAAAAATCGACCAAATCATGGTCCTTGGACTTCCTTCTCTCTCCCGACTCCCTGCACTGGTCACCCATGCACCCATACCGCCTCATGCATACCAAATTCTCCCGCAATGAACTCGACCCTGCGGATCGTTACAGTCCCAGCTCCAAAGTGACGCCAAAGCACCTATCCAGTGGCAAGCGCGCTATGGTCAACTTACCTTCTAGCGTCTTCTTCCGGAGCGTCGGCTACAAGTCGCTTCCCCTGCCGGGTATGGAGGACCTGGGGATCGAATTCGATTCCCAGCGCGGTATCATTCCCAATGACGGATTCGGTCGGGTCACGAGCCCGTCAGGTCTGGGTCAATCCCAAGAGTTGCCTGACGGCTCATTGATCAGCTATCTGCCCGGTCTATATTGCGCTGGTTGGGTCAAGCTTGGCCCGACCGGTGTCATTGCCTCTACCATGGTCGATGCATTCACCACTGCGGATACCGTGCTGAAAGATTTGACCGCCAAGAAAGATCCCCAATCACTGCTACAGACCCCCGAACAGCGCAGTGGTCTTGGTTGGGATGGAGTCAAGGCCGAGGCTGCCAGCCTTGGCCTACGCACAACTTCTTGGCAAGACTGGCAACGTATCGATGCAGCTGAACGTGAGCGCGGCCAACAAAAGGGCAAGATCCGCGATAAGTTTGGACGCGTTGAAGAGATGCTCGAGGTAATTGGATAGACGCTTGATGCTTTGTATAGTATACTGGACAATCTAAAGCAAAATGTATTTGACAAATCCCACTCCCGTCATCCTGTATCTCACTCATCTCATCCACCACTGCCCCAAACTGATTCCAATCCTGCTATCATTGTATCATGCAGATTTTTTTTAATCTCGTATCCAATGCTTACGCACACTGCGAGATATCAACCTCGGTGTAGGTAGCCTGGACACGACCGAGTTGTTCAGCCTGACCGTTGGTGAGGTCGTTCATGGCCCGAAGACCAATGTTGAAGCCACTGGGAGCGGTGTCGATACCAAGGACAGTGATGGTCTTATCGACACCATTGCCAGAAAAGTGCAGCTGGTAGCACTTGCCGCAGCTGGGGCTGCCGTTGCCCGAGATGGTGAGAGCACCGCCGATGTGAGGGAAGCCTGGCAGCGAGCCGAATGTGGGATATTTTTGGTTGAGAACACTGCCGCATGCAACTGTGTTCGTAGAAGAGCCGGCAACGTCGTACACTGGGGCGTAGGAGACTGAGACCGAGACTGCCTCTGCTGCGGGTGCTGGGACGGCGGCGGCGAGGTTGAGACTGGCCAGGATGGCGGAAGAGATAGCGATGAAGGACTTCATGGTGAGTGGAATGGTAGTTATATATGGTCGATGAGTCGATATTGATTTCAATTCTTGGGAATGACCTGAATAGGCAATGAGAGATGATTGAATTGCTTGATGATATTTACGTCCATACTGCCATCTCTCGATGCGTTTATATATCTTCGCAACCGGGGCATCAGGCAACCCAGGCGTGCTACTATTTCAAGTATCATGGCTAACACAACTGCACCCGGTGCAAGTCTTAGACTTAAAGCGGATACCAAACCATCATCTGGTGACCAGGCCGAAATAGTTGAGCTCAAGTAGAGAAAGCGGGCATACTAGAATCGGACAGGCCTCCCGTGCCTCCCGTGCGGGAGGGGGAGAATACG
The DNA here is from genome assembly GCA_023626575.1 of Penicillium sp. PF1803. Taxonomy (NCBI): domain Eukaryota; kingdom Fungi; phylum Ascomycota; class Eurotiomycetes; order Eurotiales; family Aspergillaceae; genus Penicillium; species Penicillium sp. PF1803. Next base: position 120,092 of record JAMAGZ010000087.1, on the reverse strand, counting down.
GGCACTGGAGGGGAGGGAGACTGAGACATGAGAACACAAACTCTTGGCTAGGGAGGGGATATAGTGTGGCGGAAGTCGATCATCTGCACAATCGACCGATCCATTTGCAACAACACGAAGTTGGACATCCCATGTGTTGACTGATTCTCATATCACCATATTACCTGGATGCCCACCTGACCTCGAGGTTACATTCAGTATGCAGACGCACTAGGAATGTCGGGCCTTGCCTAATGCAGCCGCATTTAGAACCCTGGGTCAGAGCTGGATATAAAACATTTACAAGACCGAGCAAAAGTAAGAAAAAAAAAGTGAGTGCAAAGTGAGAGAGAGAAGAGAAAGATAAAATGGCAAAAATAAATAGAAGCGTCCCCGGGAAGGCTCGAACTTCCAACCTCCTGATTAACAGTCAGACGCGCTAGCCGATTGCGCCACGGAGACTCACTTGTTGAATGATGGTGACCAGTTATAAACTATATTGCAGTTAATATATTTTCAACCCGAACTCTGACGTTCATCTCATCTCGTCTCATCTCATCTCGTCTCATCTCATCTCGTCTCATCTCACCTCACTCAACTCATCTCTGCTACTTTATATCATTATTATCTATATTGCCTTGAATACAAATAATAACCTTTTACAAAACATAATTTGCCACTATTTGTTTTCCCACAGCCCTGACTGGATTGGTTCAGGATATATATATGTAGACAGTTTATAACTCTTTTACCGTCACCTTATCTTGAAGCCCCCCTACAATCTACTAGATCTGAAATCATCCCAGTACCCGAAGTATATTCTCCACCCTCAATCATGGACATATCTATCATCCACGAACACGTGGAGGGATAATGCTTCCACGGGCTCAAGCCGAGTTCACAATTTTCACCAGGTCCACTTGAACAATCTGTTTACCCTTTGCAGTCAACAACGTCCACCAACCCTATCTACCACTCCATCTTCTCCATAACACACAACTCAGGGGCCAAAGCGTGAACAAACATTTGAGATGCCCCTCTCAATCCACCTGAGAAACTTCAGATAAGGCAAACCGCATGGCACCAGAAGCTCTATCTCCTCCAAGATAGTACATAGAATGGGGGGTTGGTATCAAGGGACCGCAGACAGGTTGGCAAATGAACTTTAAAATTATAGCGAGCCTTAGCAGTAGCATATGGAAATTGCAAGTGAAATTGCTTGAGAGCAGCGTCAGTCTATCACCAGACACCAAGGCATTGGAGTACTGCAGCGATATACAGTATTCTGAACGAATTTTCGACCCCTTCAGTGATACGAATCGCTCCTGTGTTCATCTGTGGCGCCCTCGAAAAGATAATTGATAAAACTCCCGGACATCCCCTCCTCCTATTCCTGTGGCTGAAATCGACATTTGATCATTGTCTCGGTAGTTACATAAACGATGGCTTGAGAGAAACATGGATCCGGTTGACACTATAAGCACACATACGTGCGCCTTCAGGTTGACTGCCGTATGGAATAGGAATGTACTCCGTACAGGCGTTGCGTATTCCCAAGCCGGTGAATTGAAGCCAATCTGGGACGCTACTGTTGTATCTATTTGTGGGGGCACGCCTCGCTGGGTCAAAGTTTCGGAGGTCTTTATGAGAGTTTTCGGTGGAGTTTCGAGGGACCCCCCTCTCTTCGGTTATTTCCGTATGTACAATTGTTATTTTTTGGATTATTTTCAGGTCTTAAACGCCAAGGAATATGAAATCTGGCAACAAGTATTTCATTCAATCTATGCTTGCCTATGTCGAATGGCACAGCGGCATCGTTTTAGTTACAAGTGTAGTCTGCTAGGGTCACGAGTGGGGTACTTTATAAGAACCTACTGTACGTTAGTAAATCTAGAACACCTCTGTTAGATGGCATACCGCTGGCGCTTTCGCGCCTATTAGTATCAGTACTAGCTATGCGTCTTGCAATTCCAAGATGGCCAGGCTTAAGCTGAGTTTATTCAAGTCCCTCAGCGGCAAACGAGGTACATCCTTTCACCTGATGAGGGCTATACTTAACGGTGTACTTTGTACCTTTGATCCACATTCTGGATCATCAGCTAGAAAGCTACTAGTTCCTTCCGAGAAGGATCATGGCCGACTCGAAGGGGTCAAAGCACACAAAAGAGGGGGGCATGAAGCAAGGCTGCAAGAGCGGAGCATTACAAAGCAGCCTATACATAAGTTACCTCTCCCCAATAAACACAAGATTTAGCCCGGGTATGGTAGTCCAAACGAGGTGCTTGCAATTGGCTATTGGAAGTAATATAGACCACACGGCACACTTTAAACGTCAGGATTTGAGTTATTATGTGCTTATTGTACTGTGCTCCCCACGATCCAGGCCTGCATCTCATTACACCCTGCCCTGGACTGTTATTCGCCGCCCCCACGAGGCTCGTGATTAACTAACAAGCCATTATTGAATTTGATACTCGATTGTAAACAAAGAAAACCGGTGCAAACTGAATCTCTTGTTCCCGTCTTTCCCTCCCAATCGTGGGTCAATACGAGGGAAATCCACTACGATGGCTGGACGATGGCGTCGCATTTGCCCAACGGGGCTCAGTGGAGTGACACGAGTGCTTGATTTCGCGCCGTCGAATCTTAAATTGGGTGCTCCGACAGAAGATCGACGCCATATTTTTCGGAACAAATTACCACTATACCCTATCGCGCTTGAACGGTGGAGATGTGGGGATAGGGCTCGGCAGAAGTTCCCTTTCGATGCTGTACGAACCATAGGCAGCCGCGAGCCTTCTCCACTTTTGACTCTGCCACGCTTCTCCATGTTCCATCGCCTGCCGCACCATAGAGCTGTTATGACAGTGGCGAAGTACGTACCTCCGCCATCTCCGTTCCCCTGAGTACCGATGATGACTGACAGGAAGCTAGAAAGTGGATGCCACAAGGCCTTTACTCTGCTAAGCTGAACTATAGTGGAGAATCGGATTCGGTGCAGGCCGCTTCACGGCTCGAGTGTTTTGATCAGGAGCTGGTTCCTTTTAAATGCCGATCTTCCTATACAAACACAAGGCCTTGCTACTCTGATGGATTTTTCACTTCCTCAGGGACACGGTCCGGATCCCTGCAACCATGGTTATGCTAATCCACGCTTTGCGTGCTCTCTACACTGATGGGGGCGATTCGTCTCTCGCCCGTCGCTGGGAGTTTCGCGAGGAGTCCCCGGTTGAGGGTACCAATCGTTCGCTCTTTATTGCTATGGGCGTGGTAGCCATTCTCTCATTGACTTCTACTCTTGGCCTCCTGTCGTTCCTTACCTATCGTTTCATTTTCTGGCAGCGGTACTATAAGCGCCCGCTTGCTCAGAACCAATACGTTGTGCTCATTTACAATCTCCTGCTCGTCGACCTACAACAAGCGATTGCGTTCCTTATCAGTTTGCACTGGGTGTCCCGTGGCAGTGTTCATTTTGGAGAGACTGCTTGTTATTTGCAAGGATGGTGGATCCAGATAGGTGATCCTGGCAGTGGCTTGTTCGTCTTGTCTATTGCGCTGCATACAGGCGCAGTGGTTTTGCGTGGTCGCCAATTGCCATTCAGAACCTTTGTGTACTGTGTGATCGCGTTATGGTTGTTTATTCTCATATTGGGATTCATCCCAGTTGGCCTATATGGCTCCAAGGCTTTTGTCATCACAGAGGCTAATTGGGTATGTACCTCTACTTACCTATACTTCACCCTTCATGCTCGAGCATCACTCGACTAATCTTTGTTTGAATTTACAGTGCTGGTTGAGCCCGGAAAAAGAGCACGAACGACTCTGGGGTCACTACCTTTGGATCTTCCTTTCCGAATTCGGCACAATTGTCCTTTACGCGATCATGTTCTTCTACCTTCGACGCCGTATGCAACAAGCAAAGATACTCCGCCGTGGCCAGCAAGAGAGCTTGCAACGTCTCAATCGGGTTGTGATTTACATGGTAATCTACCCTGTCGTTTACGTATTCTTGTCACTGCCCCTTGCGGCAGGTCGTATGGCAACTGCTCAAGGCCATTCCCCAAGCAAGAACTATTTCGCTGTTGCCGGCTCCCTGATGGCCTTGTCCGGGCTCATGGATGTAATTGTCTATACCGTCACCCGTCGCCATTTGATCACCGATACCGAGCACAGCACGACCGACCGCAACTACGAGAACACCGACTCTCAATGGCAAACCAACATTACTACAGCAGGGGCTGAGGGGTCTCGCCCTCGAAAAGGAGGATTCCGCATGGGATCTCGACTGAGCTCAAAGTTCCGGAAGAGTATGCCTACTACTGACAAAGAGACTCGAAACAGTCCATTCGAGGACTCGACAGACGATATTGTCCGGAAGGATGACGTGGAAATGAACACCTTCGGTGGTGTGTACCAGGAGACCACCATTGAAATCTCTCATGAGCCCGCAACACCTGCAGATACTATGGAGGCAACTCCGCGCCGGAGTGGTTAGGGGTTTCTTTACGCTGTATGATTTCTTTTTCTCGCCCTAGCGGGCATTTATTGTACATATGACCTACTTTACATCTACCTCACTGGGCATGTCTGCCATTTCCATACATTTCTCTAATATATGATCCCTTATGGTCGAAGAAGCATCGTATGTGTGCCTGTCGTCTTTGTACATGAACCTAATATCTGCACAATCTGCCGCTCTGTGGATCATAGCACATACAGACCACAAGGATCATTAAGACTTGAGGCACAACTCCACGTATTGGTCCCACCGGAAAAAAAAACAATAAAAAATCTGCAAAATCTGTCCGATATTCAATGAGGAATGGAATCCCTCCAGCATAGCTCTGTGTACAGTATTGTATCCCGTGTAAAGAAAGGATCCTAACAGCCAATCCACTAGCCCCAACGCTCGCCTGTTTCTACCTGACTTTGCTAACTCAGAGTGGGGTAGTTACAGGACAATAGTGTCTTGCTTAGCTGACACAGTGGACTCGGGCGTTCGAGCCGCGCGAATGAAAATGATTCTTTTTGCTCTTTTGTGTGCTTTCGCGCTTGGGTGACTTCGACGCGCTCTAGCCTCTGAGGCAGGAAATGTTTATCTTCATCTCGGCGACAAGCGGAGATCCACTTTTCGAGATCGGCAACCGGTCCATACAGAAAGCCTGGTTAAAATAGCGCAAACACGGATATTACAGATTTTTACAGCTTTCGGAATACGGGAATAAGTACAGAGTAGTATGCAGGGTGTGATCCTGTTGGTATTGAAGCGATAAAATAAAGTTGGCCCTAACTCGATGCGTTTACCCTCGGTGCAATGATCACTCACAATCAAACATGTGAATAGGTGGTCGCGAGGCTAGGGTTTTCCACGAAGAAGATGTCAAAGAAGTCAAGATGATTTGAGACAAGCAACGATATGAAGGTGAAAGTATAATGAATGGCTACTATGTACCCCGCAAAACTCTCTGCACTGGAGCCTGATGGATAAGACCGTGAACTTTGAAGAGCACTTCCCATAAGTTACGGTTACGGTTTCTTCATGATGATACATAATTGAACTTCCCCACGCCAAGATTCTTCTTTCGTGCCTGTAAACCTATCGCTTGATACTGCCTCATGGTGTTCCAGGTAGCACCCGAAGAACGTACCACAAGACAGCGATTTGTAGAAAAGCGACAAGTAAGAAAACGAGCCTTCAAATTGGAGGGCCCGAACAAACAGTACTAGAATCACACATTTTTTGCAGGATGATATACGATTCCCTAATATCGTCGGCCTCTCAAACATCTGAACCTCACACTAAGGTTCTGGGGGTATGCCTTCAAGGACAAGATGCACACAATACCCTATTCCACCTAAAGGGTGGTGTCTTTGATCTACCGATGGAAGATCCAATATTCACCCTTTTTGAAGGGAAGGCAAGACAAGGGTCCGATTCTCTTTCAAAAGACCATACGCAGGGAAGTCGTCGCCCTCGTCAAACAGGGTTACCATCCGATGTTCACAGGGGCGCAGCAAAGATTAATGCGTAATGTTTGACGTTGATGACTGCTTGGCAGGTCATTGCTAATGATTATCAATCGGTGATCCCTTTCAAACATTTCCCAAATCTAGAAGATTTTTGGCTTGATTCCTTGTTGGTAGCACCAGTCTCACTGTACCGAAGCAAATCAGCGGGGGTAGACTGGAAGGAATGAATTTAGAGGTACGAGATTGTCTGTTGTCCGCTTCGTGGATCGAGTTAACGTAGGAAACAGCTGCGTTGAGGCAAGACATTGTGTAACTATCCAAAGTGTAAGCGTTACCTGTGCCAAATTACTACTTATGAATTGTGATATCCTCTCTTCCAGTAAGAGATGATGAATTTCACATCATGAATATGCACCGAATGCACCTTCTACTCTACTGGCTCCCCTCGTTATCGTCTGTCGCAGCGCAGTTCCAGGGATTTAATCCTTTTAGGAACGATGAGCTCACATACACAATTCGTGTCCCTCAAGGCACAGCTAACGCCAGCATGGGCCCTATATACTTCCAGATGAACTCTACCAGCTCCGTGGAGTGGTTTGCTCTGGGACAGGGAGCCGCTATGCACGGTTCTAATATGTTCGTGGTTTATACCTCGGGCGACAACGTTACTATCTCCCCGCGAGCAGGCACAGGCCATTATGAGCCGTTGTACGACAAGCATGCGCAAGTTTCACTTATCAATGGAAGCGGGGTACACGATGGAGTCATCACTGCCAATGTTCGGTGTGACAGTTGCAGCTTTTCCGGCGGTGCTATGGTGAATCTGACCAACGTTTTCAGTCCCTGGATCTGGGCCGTCAAATATGGAGCACCGATGAATAGAAAAAGTGTGACAGCGAAGATCGCAGAGCATGATGTCTTTGGTACATTCTTCGTCAATCTCACCAAAACAATAGGCCCCGACAGTGATAATCCCTTTGTTCAATTGAACAAAACTTCGATCACCAGTGCCTTTCCAGAGGTCTTTGATCATGAAGGTTTTGATAGGAAGAGGACCGCCCACGCGGTCCTGATGACGATCGCATTTGTTTTGCTATTCCCTCTATCCGCATTAACACTTCATGTTCTGCCATCCATGCAAGTAGTCCGAATCCATGCGATACTGCAGCTCTTCACGCTGGCCATAACAGTTGCAGGATTTGGACTTGGAGTCGCAATGGCCAAGGATGTTCATCTTCTGCAACATCACCACACAATCATTGGCATGGTGGTCGTCGCATGTCTGGTTCTCTTCCAGCCTGGCATGGGCCTTTTACAGCACCGGTATTTCCGGAAGACGGGCGGCAAGGGTCCCTTTGCCTATTTGCACCGCTGGCTCGGGAGAATCATGATCATCCTGGGGGTGGTGAATGTAGGCCTCGGATTTGAGATTACTGGGATCGGATCCTCTGATGTACCCAAGGGAGCGGTGATTGCCTATGGAACGGTCGCAGGAGTGATTGCGATTGTGTACGCGGTGATTGTCATGTTGACTGGGCGACGGGCCACATCAAGTTGAAATTGAGCTGTAGTGGCGCAATGAAGGCAGTACGGAATAAGAGCGATGGGTTCTGTTCAGAGAATATCAACAATCGATCAGGGTAGAACCCGCGATAATATCAGGCAGAAGAATGGTGAATCTAAGAATTGCATGTGCAGTCTCAGAGTTAAAGTTAGAGACATGGTATGAAACAGGGAATTTCGCTCTTCAGCTTTAGAAAGAGGAACTATAAAGCAACTCTCTCATTGAAGTGGAGAACGTACATAAAATTGACGGCGATTCCATTTTGCAAGTGTAGCATAGCATTATCATGTCTCAAGAGTCTCCAATGGGATGGGGAACAAAATAGACACCAGAAAAGCTATGACTAAGATCATGGGAGCTAGTTTCATCTTTTTTCCTTTTCGATTCTATAGCTTGATCTTCGATACTGACCTCTACAGTTATTCTGAGAGAGGAGATATGTCAAGAAGTGGGATAAATCCCAGGGTGATTGATCGTTCGGCGACAACCTAACTGAATTGTAGGAGAAGCTTATACCAGGATGATGATCCCTATAGGTCCATGCATAGGTAATAATGGCCAAGTTTGGGTACACCCTCATGCTCTTAATTCGAGTTCAACGTGGGCCAGTTGATGTCATAGTTAGCAAAAGCAAACTGTCCAGTTGACACTTGGACCAAGCAGTTCGCCAGGAACTCCTCTTTGTTTAGCATTATTATGATTCGCGCCCACATTTTGCTTAGTTCCTTAGTTGCTGCTTTTTTGTTGCCTTCTTGGCCGCTTGGACCTGAATTGACCCACATGAATGGTGATGCATTGCTCCGCTTTGCTTGAAGACCCCCTGCCATTCAGCGTTCACGGTTCGGCCAGTGGCTGAGCCTCGTTCCGTACATCTCCTGAATGTGACGTCGGGCCTCGGTCTGCCCTTTCCCTTTGACATTCTACAAGCCTACAAACCTGATTGACTTTCTCATCTCTATCCTTTCCCTTCTTTCATAGCCTCAGTGGGTGAATGGCGCAGTCATGCCATTGCATACGGTCCCGCTGGGTGCGGCCTTGACTCCTACCGTCCTCCACACTTTAATCAATCATGTGGGTCTACAATTGACGGAGATGATGAACTGTACGAAGTACATAGATGTATGAAACTGACCTGTTTGCAGTACCGACACCGCAAGGCGCGCCATAACCATCCGACCGTCCACCTTACCTATGATGAAGGTATCCAAGTCGTTCGTCAATTCCTTTACTACGCTTCGAAACACCCCATAGAAGATATTCAGGCGTTCACGCGCCAGTCAGTCCCCAGCCCGCATTGGGTGAGGACCGAATCGATCACTATCCCCGCCGAGTTTCTATTGTCTGCGGCAGATGTGCTTGCGAAACAACTTGGGCCCAAGGGTCTTGTACGGGTTGGAGGAGAGAAATGGTGGCAATGGCGAGGCCCGGCCGAGGAACTCAAGGGCGAATGGATTGAAATGCGCAACCATTACAACGAGATGAAGAAGTCCAATAATAACCGCAACAACAGAATCATGTTGTATATCCATGGCGGTGCGTACTTCTTTGGCAGTGTCGATACCCATCGATATATGCTGCAGCGCCATGCTCGCAAGTTGAAGGGTCGCGTCTTCGCGCCCGACTATCGTCTGGCACCCCAATTCCCGTTCCCATGCGGCTTGCAGGACTGCATGGCGGCTTACCTCTGGCTGCTTCAGAGCTACGATCCCAAGGAGATTCTTCTCGCGGGGGACTCCGCCGGTGGTGGCATGGCCTTGTCACTGCTAGTCATGATGCGTGACCAAGGTATTCCACTGCCCGCAGGCGCGATTCTCATCTCGCCATGGGTCGATTTGACACACTCATTCCCCAGCATCGTAGAAGAGAACCCCGGGGACTACATCCCACCCTACGGATTCCGATACAAGCCCTCTGCTGCTTGGCCTCCGCCAAATGCTGATGAGATCTTGAAGATTAAGAAACTGTCTCGCCAAGAAACCTTCACAGCCAAGGACATCGAAGATGCGGGACCGACTGCAAACAAGGCTGCCAGAGGTACCGCTGTTCGCGGGTACACACTTCACGAGAACAAGACCCCGGCCGAGGGGCATGCTTATCCAGGCATGCAACAGACTGCAGACCCGGGCACCCTACATGCTGAGCCTGACAACATCCATGTTGTCCTGGAAGGCAAGACGGTTGAACTCAAAGATCAGATTCAGATGTATGCCACCAACCAACTACTATCCCATCCTTTAGTATCGCCCATTCTTCAGCCATCACTAGGAGGGCTTCCCCCACTTCAAGTTATCAGCGGTGGCGGCGAGATCCTTCGGGATGAACAGTTCTATGTGGCCCATAAAGCGGCGAATCCGGCCGCCTATCCTCCGGCCGATGTGTATCTTGACGAGTTCGACCCTGACCGTGAGGTACTGAACAAGTACAAGCCCACATATGTTCAGCTTCAAGTCTGGGACGACCTGTGTCATGTTGCTCCAACGCTCAGCTTCACTAAGCCGGCCAAGTACATGTTCCGGTCAATCTCTCAGTTTGGTTCCTGGGCTTTGGCTCGTGCCCAAAAGACAGAGGTAGAGATCATGGACGAGAATCTTGTCTCACCAGTCTCATCGAGTGATTCGGACTGCCCGAACAGTCCGAACAGCCCAGGAGGTCTCGGAGGTAAACGCAAGCCGACCTTTCCAGCTGGGCTCTCCGTCGGCAAAGCTGGCGATCCCCTTCCCGCTTTTGATAAGCACATGATTCGGCAACGAGTTGACAAGCGTGGTCATATGTATCATCTCGACCCGCCATCGTCTTATCCCACACTCGCAATTCCGCCCGCTAAGGTGGGAGCAGTCAATCCAGAGTTAATCCGGAAATGGCTCGAGGCCAAACACGAATGGGATCAGAAGTTCTCCAAGGAGAAGCTCCGGGTGCAGAGACGGCGTATCAAAGAGATGGCGCATGGCTTCCAAGATTTCGAGGGTGAATGTCCGCCTCCAAGCTCCCTAGCTGTCCGTCGTGCGGCTCCAGGTGTACTTCCAAAATGGCATGCCAAGAAGAACTATGGACTGATGCTCTGGAGCGGTTGGGGTAGCAAACATGATGAGCGAACTATAGAAAAAGCCAATGACGCCGAAAATTCCGGTCAAACTGCAACACGCCGCAGTGTGGATGCTGGGCAAGCCGGGTCGTATTCAAGCGCGCCCTTGAAGAATCCTCGAGCTGGCAACACTGGGGAGAGCAGGCCGGAGATTGCCGCCGGGAGCAGCTCGGCAGGTGGGACTCCGGCGATTAACTGGAATGACACAAAGGAACAAAGACAGTGGAACGGACAGACTGACCCTGGCCGTCCCTCCGAATCAACTTCCTTGCGCCCCACCTCAGAGAGAAGTGGCGGCCCCATACTCATACTACCAGGTGTTGACAACCGCAAGTTCAACGATGAGAACGCAAGTACACGAGCGCTCTTCCACGCTGCAGGAACTCTGCCTCTGCCCATGTCATCCGATGCTTCTCTACCTTATCTGGAAGGCCGACGATCGTCGGTTGGCGGCTCGGTAGCCGGCCGTAGCGAGTTCATGTCAGACTACGGCGAAGATGCAAGTACAGTTGGTGGGGACAGAGAGTTGAGCGCAGCCCCTGGCGGTGCGAATGACGCCGCTAGCACTCGCGCTGTCTTGAGCGCTAGAGGTGTCGTGGGTGTGGTCAAATCTAGGGATAGTGATCGAATCTCTACCGATACTGCATCCTTACGTGCGAATCTCTCGGATGCCGATGCTGTTTCCGGTGCTGGTAACGACGGTCAACCTTCCACATCTCACTGGCCGGATATGCCCGCGAGAGAAGTTTTCAAAACAGCCCAGGAAGCGCTGTAAATTCAATATCTCAGATATTTGATTGCCATACACGCGCCAAGAGTATTTCTTGACCCCACCTGACGTTCGTTGATATCCCTGTCCGGATAATGTTTGAAATATACACGCCCACCATTTCAAGACTATGGCCTTTTCTTTTCTTTGTTGTTGCATCTTGGCACGCCGTTTCTCGATCTTTGCCATCTCCTTTCCTATGTTAGATATACCCTCTCAATGGCGGCAATGGTTTCTTGTCCATACTAGCTAGTGTCTTCTCAATGTATCTGATTCGCATACGCATGCAATTCTGGAGGGTGTGTACCTGTATGCCGCTCATCAGACTTCATTATCGGGAGTCTGAGATACCAAATCATATTAGACTGTAATTTGCCTGAATATACAAAATCTCGAATGCGAACAGAAGTTCCTACGAAAACCAGAACCATAAAGAGTTCCAATACATTGGACAAGTTTGAGGCCAGGAGAATCGGAAGAAGCCAAAGAAGTAAATTCTGTTGTTACAAAAGAGGAACGCTATGGTACAGAATGTGCCACCGGCGCCGTCTGAAATGGCTCAGTAGAAATGCAACATGTACAAGTCCGCGTAGGGAATATTCATAATAATACAATCATCAAAGGAATCGGGCAACGGAGATCCTAGCGCCAATCTAGGCCAATCTTCTTGGCCACCTGCTCAGCAACGTCGAGGAAAGCCTGGCGTCGGGCACTTCTGTCGGCGCTCTCTTCTGCCACAACCGTCGGCATGCCCCGGTCTGCATCTTCACACACTTGCGCATCGAGGGGAATGTCGCCAAGGAAGTCGACTCCCAGTCGCTTGCACTCTGCCACCACACCATGATCCTCACAATGCGAATGATTTCCGTCTCCATGGGAGAAAATTCGAGTTTGATGGCCACAATTTGGGCAGGCGAAGTAGGCCATGTTGCGGACCATACCGAGAACGGGGACATCCATGCGCTGGAACATGCCGAAACCACGGACTGCATCGCGGAGTGCAATATCTTGAGGGGTTGATACGATGACGGCGCCATCGATGATAACTTCTTGGTTGATTGTGAGTTGGACGTCGCCGGTTCCTGGTGGGAGATCCAAGACGAGGACATCGAGTGGTCCCCATGAAACGGAATGTAGGAGCTGATGCATTGCTTTCGTTACCATGAGACCGCGCCAGGTGATCGGGGTTGTATCCATGGGTACTTCGCCAGTTGGGCTATCGGATTGTGTTTGTGGGAGGAGGTAGCCCATTGACATGGACTTGAGGCCGTAATTTGTGAGAGGTACAAGGCAGTTGTCTATTGAGAGTTAGTCGATATACAGGCCCATTCGCTTGCGTCTTTCTAGCAGGGGTGATAGTTTCGTTCTTACTTTCGTCAAGACGGGGCTCGCCAGACAAATTGAGTAGAGTTGGAATAGACGGGCCAAAGATATCGGTATCAAGAATGCCAGTCTTAATGCCTCGACGAGCAAAGGCAAGGGCAAGGTTTACTGCTCAGGCAATGATTTACTTAGCAAATACAATGGACGGCCAGCAGAGCCAATCTAAGATATTGCATTGGCAACTAGGAAAACACTAACCCGCAACAGTCGATTTGCCCACACCCCCCTTGGCAGAGGAAACAGCCACCACTTTCTTGACATCTCGGATCGCGCGCTTCTGAGGCAGGCCGCGACGACGGGGGAAGGACGGGGGAGTACCAGAACGAGGGAGGCCCTAGAGGAGCAACAAGTCAGTAAGATGTATGACTAGATATTTTGCAGCGGTCGTGCATGTCGACTAGGTATGCGACACGCCAAAGGTACCCAACGGGCAACCTGAGGAGTTGATATCAACGATCATAGGTAGCTGGAGCACACTCACCAAAGGATTGTCATGGCTTAGGAGGGACCGGGAGGTCGAGAACATCCTCCTGCAGATTTTCATTGTGTAAGCTTGAGACAAAATCATGTTAGTAAAGGCAAAAATGAGGATGATCAGCAAACACAACGACTCTGGCGAGAAGCGACGAGCAACAGAAAAGGCGGAAGGCCGATAACTATTCTGCTGGAAATTGAGCTCACCGCCCCTTACCGCCTTCGATAACGAATGGCGGAGGCTAATCCCAAAGAAGTAAGTTATTCCGTTATCCGGATAAACAAAAAAAAAGTTGGCCGAGAGGACTTGCTCTCTTACCAACTTTCGACATATCATGGCTCCCAGTAAACCTCGTTCTGGGCGGTCCCTCGCAGACCAGCTCGCAGATCTCGAAGACCCGACTCCCAAGGGTATGTGAAATTTGATTGGACTCGCCCATTTTTTTGGTGGTGGGCCATCCAAGGCTAACCTCGTTGTAGACTTTGATCCCGAGGACATTGACCACGATGAGCAGTCAAGTGGTGATGAAGGGGCTGGCAAAGAGTCAGATATGAATGCTGGCAGAGAGCACTATCAATCTGTGGGGTACGTGAAATGAGCATACATGTGAGCAAATCGGCTGGTTGCTAAGGTTCAAAACAGCAAAGGAAAACTTCGAAAGCAAGAGCCCATCGATCTGGGAAAGCAATATGCGGGCGCTCGCGTTAGCAGAGATGACCTGGATGCAGACAGCGACGATGATCCCTTTGCGGCACGTACCGATGATGAGCTTACGTCCGATCAGGACGATGATGGCGACTCCGCTTCGGCAGAGTCGCAGAGCGACGAGGACCTAGTGTCCGGGTCCGGGGAAGAGCAACCGGATGACGACGAATCGGACCACATGGATGATGAACACGACCACGATTATCTGAGTGGTAGTGAGGTCTCTGAGGTAGATCGGCCCAGGCGCAAGCAAAGTCAAGCCGACAAGGGCATTGATCAGCTCTCGGATATCCATGATGACAGCGGGCGCAAGCAAGGAGACTCGAATGATCGAGATGAGCTGCGGCGGTTGATGGCGTCAGATCAGAAAACCATTGCTGCAACGATCTCGCAAGCTGCCAAAGCAGATGCGACGAAAGGAAAGGCTGTCAAGGAGCAACGTACCACGTTCGATGCACTGTTGAACACTAGGATCAAGTTGCAGAAAGGCTTGGGTGCGATGAATGAGATGGTGGGTGTGGTTGTGGAAAAGGAAGAGGGCGAGGGTGAGATTGTTGAAGAAGAAAAGAGAAATTCGGAGGCTATCAAGTCCGCCGAAAACGCCGCCCTTGCCCTTTGGTCTACGCTCGAAGAACTGCGCATTGCTCTTGCCGACGCCCATACTAAGGACGGAGCTAAAAAGCGCAAGCGTCAAGATCCAATTACCAATTCTACATCGACTACCTCGCTCTGGGAGCGCATGTCCAACTTGGAGTCCGAGTCTCTCCTTCACCGTCGAGCAGTCCTCGATAAGTGGTCCTCCAAGGTTCGCGGAACCGCGACCTCCCTTCCCAATGCCCGCGGAAAGCTGCTAGGATCTGCGTCTGGTACCCAAAAAATCACCGCCGTCCTTGATGCGCATGTTGCTACGGAAATTGGTGATCGTGCGAACAAGCGTGCACGTCAGACATCTGCACCCAATGGCTCGACCCCCACCGGACTGCCCGAACCCATTTACGACGATACCGTTTTCTATCAGTCTTTGCTCCGCGATCTCGTCGAGCAACGCATGTCATCCTCCGAAGCTATGACTGGTGGCCTTGATACCCTCCACCAGTTGCCCTCCCGCCTGCCAATCCACCCGATTACCGGCATGCGCAACGACAAGAACAGAAGGGAAGTTGTTGACACACGAGCTTCAAAGGGCCGTAAGATGCGTTTCAATGTCCATGAGAAGTTGCAGAATTTCATGGCTCCCGAAGACCGTGGCTCATGGACAGTCCGAGCCCGGGACGAGTTTTTCGCTTCTTTGCTTGGCAAATCAGCGAGTGGCATGTTGGGCGAAGGAGATGAGAGTGCCAGTGATGTCGAGTCTGATGAAGATCGCGAGGAAGGTGGATTGCGTCTGTTCCGAAACTGATTCCATCTCTGTGGATATCATATGACTTGTACAATTACCATACCTGAATATTGGATACCTATCATAACTACAATTATCCAATTCACAAGCAGGAAAAGCTCAAACCGTGTCTATCTTTTTGCATGTACCACCCTACATAGTGCACACGAAATATCTTTGGAACACTGGCCAGCGTTCATAGGGCCGTTTTGAGTCGAACCCTATCCGGTTAATCCATGGGCAGGATTCAAGCCGGAGCATATTTTCCATCTACATTTATGTACTCAATTTTCACTACCTCCGTCATCATCCTGCCATTGCTGGCGGAGTGATCCGATCAAAGTATCCATATTCCACCCAGTTCTTTCATGCACATCATGCAATAGACGCTCTGCTGCTTTCTGGTCGCTGCGATGCCGTAGAACCCAGCCCCCTGAAGAAAAGTGCATTAGACGCATAGCAAGACAAAGGAACAGATTTGGCTTACATGCTACCAAACTATGCCGCGCGGTAAAAAGCGCGTTCTCTGCTCGGGAATTTGACTGAGCCAGGCCTAAAATGCGAAGTAAATGATATCGAATATTTCTCTAGATTGGTGGTCGCTTCTGTCAATCAATTAATTCATTTTAAACTGATGGATGAAAGCTTACTTCTGTTTGGCGAGTCTGTCGGAAATTTTCATAGGCAGAGCTCACGGGGGACGCCGCTGATAGAGCTAGTACACTCTTTGCAATGTGGTAGTACTGTAGACCAATCACTGTATCCTAATCAGCATGGCTCCCTTGCAAGTTCAAAGATCTAGCGTCTACTTACCATGGACTGGTAAGAGCATCCAAATGCTGGGAAATCGTTGGTCGATTTCCGTTCCACGTGGCACAGTTCTCACTGGCTCGAAAGTGTACGGTTTCGAGGTGTACCATTCTTCAATCTCCTCACCAATCGTGGTATCGGGAGATACATCGGAAAAAGCAATTTGAAGAACCCGGGCCAACAAGAATACCATCCTGCCAGACCACGCAAAATCGTCACTTCTTGTAAAGATATCTGAGCCGTGGAAGTTCTGTAAGTTGGTTCGCAGGGGCTGTTGGGCAGTCAACGATACATAGATATCTTGACGAAGACATAGCCAGGCTGCTGCCTCACCGAGACCACCCGATGAGCCAAAGCTTTGTACAGAATTGAGAATGTGGGTGGTTCCTGTGAGATGAAACTGGTGATCCTCGCCTACCGAAATATGAGCTCTGGTCAAGTCAACTAACTGTACGATACCGAGAGAGACCTACCATCCATTTCTTCATACTGACGTAGAATTGCTACCGCAGCGAGAAAGTCCTCCGTGATATGCTCTGGCCCGGAAAGCGCTGGTATCAATAGTTGCACACATTCGTTGTTATATTGTAAAGCTTCAGCTGTATCGCTATCATTTTGTCGATGCAGATGCCGCGACGAGAATGCAAAGATGGCGCAGCGCAAAACTGGCTCTTTCAGCGCCCTTGCTGGTACTTTAGATTCAAAATGGCGATATGGGTCTGTTATGTCGGCCTGGGGGTAGTTTATGTTAGTTGGGCAGAGTTAACAGTAGACGGCCTGGTACACACCCATAGTGCCATATTTTCAACGAAATTCCGGAGCAGTATGGCCTCTCTTTCCGTGAAACTATGAATATTTTGAGAGCTAAATTGCCGTCTAGATGGTGGAGAGGGGTATAGGGATTGGCTGGACGGAGAAAGATCTTTTGTGAGCTGTTGAGGTGATGTAGTCAATGTTCTACCAACAGAGGGCTGTTGAGTGTGGAGATGGTCATATGGTTCGGATACCGAGGTTGTATTTCCCTCGATTGATTTTTCTCGTGAATCTTGAAAGGGCAGATAAGCCTCATCTTGCGAAGAGCTCACGTAGAGACCTGCAATGTCAGGAGTCTCATCGTGGAAGCGGACTAGGTATAGTTCTCTTAGAATTCTCATTGCTCTAAATGCGAGAAGCGAAGAACAATACCCTTTCCACGCACTTGTGGCCAGTTATTTTGGTCCAGAAATGTCCCATCAATGCCATCTGATAATGTTAAACCATCACGGAAACGGATGGTGGTTCGGTCACATTCAGACCCTGCATCCTGACAGGGCTGGCAGACTCTAGATTTGATGTCGCCTACAGTGACGCGTTAGTCAAGACCTTTCCATCTGCACCAAAATGATTGGACTCACACTTCAAATGCCGAACTATTGTGAGGAGCTCTCTGATTCAGTAACACGCCCCTTCGGTAGGTACCCCAAGCCTCATGCATAAACTTACGGCGACATCGGTGGCTATGTGGGCCAGGTCAGCTTGTATACTCCGGGTGAATGAATGGTCCGACGTACCATCCTGCAACAAGCCGAGTCCTTTTTGGTCGAGTGGGCATCTGGATCGTAATAGAGGCATGGAATTGAGGATAGAATTGCCCTCAACAACCCAGAGGACCAGAGGCAAATCTCTCCGGAGTGCGGGGAAGGTGGTCCCCACAATTCTATTTGCGAGTTATCGAGAAACTGAGTACGGAGTACAAAGTGGGCCACAATTGCCTCAATGAAGATCGGCAACTTATCGCTCTAACGAGTGAACCAAATTCGGATCGAGTGGGTCTTCAGCGAGTTGGTGGCTGCAGGAGTTTTGAAATTTACCTCTTTGGGCCCATTCAGAAATTCTTTCCGGTTGATCTAAAGAATTACCCCAGCCCACCCACGAGGGGACAGATAGACATGAAGGAGATAATTGCCAGGCTTTACAACATTTAGAGAGATATCACTGAAAAGGACATGAAGGAAATCGAGCTCAAATTATTTAAACCGCTCCAGGACCCGTGAGTCGAGAGAGCAAATCAACATTCACACCTCTTTCTCGTTCCACTTTGCAATTTGGCAAAATCTATACACAACACCATGGGAATCCAAAAGCTTCAAGTTGGCATGGCCGGCCTAGGCCGTGTCGGCAAAATCCATGCCATCAACTTCCACCAACGAACTCCTCGCGCTCAACTGGTTGCAGCTTTTACCCCCGATCCAAATGAAATTTCCTGGGGAAAGTTGAACCTGGAGCCTCACGGAGTGACCTTGTATACTGACTATGACGAGATGCTCAAGCATCCCGGTCTTCAGGCTGTGGCAATTGGAACTGCTACCTCTGTGCATGCCGAGGAGGCTATCAAGGCCATTGAGCGCGATTTGCATGTTCTATGCGAGAAGCCTCTTTCCATTGACATTGAAGTGGTATGGTGTATCCCAAACAATACGAAGTGTTGTTTTATCGAAGCTAACAGTTATTTTTCTCCCCTTCAGTGCAAAGCTGTTGTCCAGGCTGCGAAGAAGAAGCCCCATCTGAAGGTCATGTGTGGCTTCTCACGACGATTTGACGAATCCTACCGGGACGCCCGTGAGAAGGTGGAACAAGGACTTATCGGCCGTCCTTCTATTATCCGCAGTCAGACATGCGACAAGTTTGATCCCTCGGGCTTCTATGTGGAGTATGCCGCCTGGTCTGGTGGTGTCTTTGTCGACATGTCCGTCCATGACATCGATCTGACCCTCTGGTTCTTCGGAGACGACATCATCCCAAAGAGCATTTCTGCTCACGGAATTACTGCTGTGCAGCCTGAGTTGAAGAAGCACAAGGATTACGATAACGCTGTCGGAATTGTCGAGTTCCAGAATGGCAAAATCGCCTACTATTATTGCACACGGATGATGGCCCATGGCCAGGAGGATACCACTGAGATCATTGGAACCGAGGGCAAGTTGGCAGTGAACAGCAACCCTCAGCGCAACTTTGTCAACCTCTATCACTCTGGTGGTATTACGCGCGAGGTCCCCCCGAACTTTATCGGTCGTTTCGGCGCTGCGTTTGTCCAGGAGGCTAATGAGTTCACTGCTGCATGCCTCGACAACACTCCGCTTCCTATGAAGTTATCGAATGCTGTCAAGGCAGTTGAGATTGGTGCATATCTCCAGGAGGCTTTGGTTACTGGACAGCAGATTCACTTTGACGAGGTTGGCCGGCGGATTGAGAAGGCTCAGCTTTAGGATAAATGCTGCTATTGATTTGCTACTGTCCTTTTATAAGTGTTGGATTTCTACCATTAGTATAAAAAATTTAGACGAAACAATGCGAATCGAGCTCTTACTGTTATCTCTCAGTGCTACTGGCTATGACTGAAGCCGCACCTACAAGGCAAGGCCAGATTGAAAGGTCCTTCTATCTACACGGCGCCTTGAATGGTTCTATTATTTCAAATAATATAGAACCAAATTTGTCTATTTACGTCTTCTTGAGGCCGTTCTGTAAATCTCCGTCGACTTTTTGACGCTAAATCTCACCCGCAGAGTCGTACGTAACAGGTCCCCGGAGATACAGACACCAAGCCACTGGCCGTCGCGGCCTCTTTGATAGGATGTAATAAACAGCTGCATCCATTTTCATGGTCATGCGGAGTGGAGAAGAGTGCGGGGAATGGCCTCGATCCCCTCATGACGCCACAGTATTGGCGTGATCGACAGGTCATCAAGGGGCATTTTGTTTCGTCTTTTTCATTATTCCCAACAATGGGAACTGGGAAGCTACAACGGTCAGATTATGTACCCAAATTGTACTGAATTCCTATATCGGCAACGCATGATTCGTGAGTTGGCAGGAGCTCGCCGTCGTCCGCTGCTGTGATCCTTAAGCCGATCAGTAAACCCCGGCTGGAAGGTGACGTTCGTTTTGACAGTCCGAGAGACATGCATTTCAAGCTCCAGAAGCAGTTGGGACTCGGTTCCCTATGCTCCTCCCTATTATCATTTATTTGCAGCGATGATAAGCAGGGCTCTGTCGCACATCATCCAGCTCGGCCACCATCATACCCGCTGGCGGTTCGCAACCCATACTTATCGACATGGATGCCAGCCGACCGTGTTGAACAACTCCCATATGCTGAATCTCAGTTCTGGGCAGGCCAGGAGCTCGGTTGGTCTGTGATGGCACGCGTCGATGGCCAAGTGTATAGTCTGATGGGAGCCCCCGACTTGGACGCGAGCTCGATTCTCCCAGCAACCGTGCGACGCGCAGAGTTCACATCGACGCACTCGCTCTTTGATCTTACAGCAGGATCGGTTGGTTTTACTCTAGACTTTTTCTCGCCGGTCTCGCCGTCAAATTACTTGCGACAATCGCTCCCTTTCAGTAGGTATATGCAAGGTATACGGTGTTTCTATAGCTTCATTTGAGGGACTAATGAACGACCAAAACTAGGCTATCTGAATGTGCAGGTCAGCAATTCATGGGGCCATGATATTCAGATTTACTCGGACATCGACGGGAGGTGGACGGGCCGAGAACATCGCTCAATCCACGACTTTGATGAACATGACCAACTGCTGTTCCACAGATTATCGGTCGAGGATGCGCCTCGATATGCGGAAGATCGCGACATGGCTCTTTGGGGGCAGGCTATTCTTGCTTCTCGTCCGGAAGGGTTGAGCAACCTCACCGCGCTCGCCGGATCTTCTCAAGTCGTCCGCACTGCCTTTGTGACCAACGGCGATTTATCGGGAGAGGGGTCCTCCTGGTCCCCGCAAAGTGTTGTAGCTCTTGCACACGACCTAGGCAATGTTCTTGGTGATGCCTCTGTAACATTTGCTGTTGGCTACGAGAGGAAGGAAGCCATCAACTACCTTGGTGATCCATACACTGGTTTCTACCGATCGGAATATCCCACAACCTACGACGCACTATCATTCTTTTTGGATGACTTTGAAGATGCTCGGCTAGAGTCTTGGAAACTAGATGACGAGCTGTCTTCCTTTGCTACCGCTGCTGCCGGTCCCAAGTATGCAGATATTGTGACTTTGTCAACTCGTCAAGCATATGGAGGCATTGACTTGACAATTCCCAATCATTCACTCGACCCTGATCAGGTGCTGGCTTTCATCAAGGAGCTTTCCAGCGACGGGAATGTGAATACCATAGACATTATTATGCCGGCCTTCCCGATCTATTGGGTGATGGACCCTGATTGGATTCGCCTGTTGCTGGAACCGGTGATGCTCTACTTGGATGCTGGTCGGTGGAAACTCCCATATACCATTCACGACCTTGGATCTCATTACCCTCATGCGATCGGTCATGATGATCAACGAGCAGAACCCATGCCTATCGAAGAATGTGGAAATTTGCTCATTCTGGCGCTTGCCTATGTTCGTGCCACTAGGGACGAAGACTGGGCCAATCAGTACATGGGGCTTTTCCAGAAATATGCCGACTATCTAGTCGAAAATAGCATTGACATTGCTGAGCAGCTCTCGTCCAATGATGCTGCTGGTCCTCTAGCCAATGAGACCAATCTAGCTCTCAAGGCGGCTGTCGGTATTAAGGCATATGGAGAGCTGAGCGGAGACCAAACTTACTCTCAGATCGGTGATGAGCATGCGGACCTTTTCTTCTGGCAAGGACTGGGCACAGACGAGAACCAAACTCATTTTGTGCTGGAATACCCTGACATGCCAGGAACATGGAAGATTCCGTATAACCTATATCCAGATGTCCTACTAGGTCTAGAGACATTCCCCAACGAGGCATACTCAATGGGTAGTGAGTTCTTCTCAACGGTTCGCGGGGAATATGGTGTGGCATTGGACAACCGACAAGACTGGGCCAAGTCTGATTGGAACATGTGGTTGGCCGGTACTTTTGAAACAAGTACGCGAGATGAGTTCGTCGATGACCTGTGGGCATTCATGACCAATGGAAAGCATAACTGGCCCTTTTCGGACCGCTATGTTTCTACCTCTGCGCATGGCGCCGAGCCTGGTATTCCGGTCCTATGCCGTGCTCGCCCAACCGTCGGTGGCCACTTTGCATTGCTGGCACTGAATGGTCCCAATTCTCTTCAATCGCTCTCGACTCACAAGGTTCATGCTACTGGAGGGTCGAGATATGACAGGTTCAGGGACCCTGCTAGTGAGTTGTGATAAGTTGTTGCGTTAAAGGGTAAACTAACCACTCCTTCCACTCCTTTGTACATATTCTTAGTCAACGGCAATATCATCGTCGTTGAAGCACTTGCATTTATCGAGATCTCGTTGGGATTGTATAAGATGATGATGTTATCTCATAGTACGGCCTTTCTGGGAAAGCCTCGAAATATTGACTGGAACAATAAGTCCTAGATATGATACTCAGTATATCAGCTTTAATAACAGCATACTAGATATTCTATTTGAAACCCGGCCACCATGTCAGTAATGTGGCATTCATATAGCTCTGTTTTGCAAGGACTACGACTACCACTATGTATAGCTGAGACTGCGGATAGCACATTCCTTGCAAACCACGAGCAAACCTAGAAGGTACACTTTAATACTGCCAGGCAGATTGGCGGTGAGATATACTCCCCGTGGCCTTATTTCTTACCCAAATACATCTGTTTGTGACTGCATTTCCAACTCTTCTTCCTTCAAATTCTTCAGGAAGTGTGTTTGTGAGACCAGGGGTGCTTACCTAATCTGCCTGTCACGCCTCCTCTGGTTGTTGCTTCATCGATGCGCAGTGAATCTTCCGTCGCCCGTCAACTTTCACGCACCTCCTCCGTCTTGCTTCCTTTCTTCCCTTCTCCCTATCTCCTCTCCACATCTCCTTCTTTAATTCTCTATTGCCTTTGATCTCTCTAATTATTCCCCTCCTTCACTCCATGGCTTCTGTGAGTCCCTCCTGTCTTGGCTCGCTGTCGTCTCCCCTCCTGCGGCACTGAGCTGGGATACCCAACCTGTGACTACAGCGACACAACGCCTTGAGCTTGTCCAGATCTTCACTAATGCTGTATCTCTCGTCTCTAGCCCCGCCCACACAACTTCGGTGCCCAGGGCTATCCTCTCGCGAACGGTGCGACCCCGTCCGGTCCGGCGCCCGGAGCTGTGCCACTTCTCCCCAACAATGGCAGACTAATTCAGAGTGGACCAACTCGGATCCTCTGTATTGCGGACGTGCGAGGTATGATTGACACGCCAATAACCCGATATCAGGCGAGACTAATTGATGACGGGATGCAGGAAACCTGAAGTCTCTGAATGACCTGGCGAAGCAAGCTCGTGCAGACCACATCATCCACACGGGTGACTTTGGTTTCTACGATGACACTTCGTTGGAGCGCATTGCGGACAAGTAAGTGCCCAAACCAAGCTTCCAACTTCCATCTCTTGGTCTCAAAATGAGACCTCCCCATTAACGCGTGGCATTCGGTTTCAATATCCCAATATTCGGGGGCTAAGCTAACCTTATTTTGTCTTCGCGCAGAACCCTTAAGCACGTGGCCCAATATTCCCCCCTCCTCCCCGAGAACGTGAAGCGCACAATTGCACAGGTGCCTCCTCAGCAGTCAATCAAGCAGCGTTTCACTCCGGACCAGCTACCCCTCTCCGAGCTGCCTATGCTCCTCGACAAGCGCATCACTCTTGATGTTCCAGTCTACACAGTTTGGGGTGCTTGCGAGGATGTCCGGGTCTTGGAGAAGTTCCGTTCCGGCGAGTATAAGGTGAACAATCTGCACATCATCGACGAGGCCAATTCGCGATTGTTGGACATTGGTGGTGTCAAGCTGCGTCTGCTTGGACTTGGTGGTGCGGTCGTCATGCATAAGCTGTTCGACAATGGCGAGGGAAAGACAACAATTGCCGGTGGCCAGGGTACCATGTGGACCACACTGCTGCAGATGGGTGAGCTCATCGACACCGCCAACCGTGTCTACGATCCCTCGGAGACTCGTGTTTTCGTTACCCACGCCTCGCCTGCCCGCGAGGGTATGCTGAACCAGCTCTCCGTCACCCTGAAGGCCGATTTCTCTGTTTCCGCTGGTCTGCACTTCCGCTATGGATCTTCCTACAACGAGTTCTCCGTCAACCCTTCGCTCGACCACTATCGTGGCAAGCTTGCTGCCTCCAAGGCGTCTTTCACCGACGTTTGGGAGACCGTGCGGGGTGAGGTGGAGTCTGCCATCTCCTCCAACGAGGCTCAGAAGACTCTGCTGGACAACGCTCTGGAGGTGGTGCAAAAGATGCCTTCCATTGCTAACGGGGGTAACCCCTTCGGTGGCCCTGTTGCTGCTGGCAATGCTGCCGGTCAGGTAGACGAGAGCGCTTTCAAGAACATGTGGAACTTCAATCTTGCGGATGCGGCTTTCGGATATCTGGTTTTGGAGATTGAGGGTGGCCGAATTGCGACTGAGATGCGGGCCCAGGGCTTCAACTTCGCCCATCGCAGCGGCAAGCCTGCGGCTGGTGGTGCTCAACCCGTTCCCAGCGCCCTGCCAGCTACTACCGCCTCCCCTGCGCCCACTGGTGCCGGTGGCCGTCCTACGGCCTCTACCCCCCAGTTCGGTCAAGCCCCCCCTGTCCTTGGTGGTGCTGCCGCTGGTCAGCAACCAGGCCAGGCCAAGGCTCAGCCCGCTCGTGCTTCTCCAGTTCCCGTCATCCCCAAGGCTGCCAGCCCAGCGCCTCCTGCCACCACCTCTGCTCAGCCCGCCGGCGAGGAGAAGATTGCTGGCGCGGACGCTAACGGCACCATCCACCAGGACAAGACTGGTGACTCTTCCGCTCCTCGTGGCGAGAAGAAGCCTAGCAATGGACTCTTCATTTCCAACGTCGACAGTGAACAAAAGGTCCGCGACCTCCTTCCCGAGGAGGACCAAGCCAAGGCAGTGAAGATTGAAAAGTATGGCAAGTTCAACTACGTTGTGACCTTCCCAACGGTAGAGGACGCCAAGGCTGCTCTCGATCGTCAGCCCCTTGAACACAAGAAGCCCACCACTGGTTCCGGCCCTCGCAAGCCCAACTTCAAGTTCTTCGAGGAACGCCCCCGAGGCCAAGGCAATGCTGGCACCTGGGGAAGCAGCACCCGTGGTGGTGCTACCGCCGGACAGCGTGGGTACCAGAGCGCCAGTGACAGTGAGGGTGCTCGTCGGGGTGGATTCGGCGGCCGTGGCCGTGGCCGAGGTGACCGGGGTCGTGGTGGTCGTGGAGGTCGTGGCGGCAGCTTCAAGAGCGGCTCGACTGACTCCCCTGCCCCATCAACTCCCTCTGGCGACAAGCCTGCGCCTTCCGGTGCTGATGCTTAGTAGGCATCACTGACCTCTTGCCTTTTTCTTTTCATGGTTATCGTCCTTTCGAGGTGTCGTTCATTGTCGACTACCTTCCTGCCACTACACCCATTCCTCGCCATCTTGATTCTTTCCATGCCACAACACCCCCCATTTTTCTCGCGTCACTTTCTAATTCTCTTGCGTCTTACTTGACTCTCGTGAACCATCTCCAAATTCCCCTATCTTTTTTCCTACCCCATTCCGTTTTTAGCAAGATGGTCCTCCCTATTTGTGTTGTTCCAGATGCCTTTATATTCTTCCCGTAACGCCTACCGGAAAGGATATGTCGCTGCTTGGCAACACAGGCTACATTTGATGGACTCGATGAGTGAGTCTGAGGATTGCGTGTGACACGGAGAGTGAAAGACGCAAGCAAAACAAAAATAATGCCAAAAAAAAATTATTACCATCTGCCCATTTCCCTTGTTTTTTGCCCCGTTTTTCTTTGTAATTTACCATGTTTCTCTTCTATAAGGAAGAGAACCAAACATCGATACCCTTCAGCTTCGGTTTTAGACGGGCGTTTTGTGTAGACTAAATCGTACTTCAACCAACCTCATAGGCCTGTCTCGATGTATATGGCCGTGTTATTGTCCTTGTTGCCCATCTTAATCTCACATGGATAGATTAGGCTCATTTATCTGTAATTAATTGGCTGGGATTTCCTTTTCTTGCAGTGTGGCTGACTGGCTGGGTGTGGTCAAGACAAGCTTAATTTGATACAGCACTCTAATCGGGATCCACGTGGCAATTAAGCCATACTCTAAACTCCTAACCCCTCCGTGATAAGCCACTCGATTGTCGAATAGATCACGATTAGGTTACGATTAGATTGAGAGAATTGGCTAAAAACGAAGAATTGAATTTGGTTGTGTACAAGGATATATGCAATATCCACCCTTTAAGGAGCGCAAGCCATCCCAACCTACCAAGACTAGTTATAGTTAATTCCAATTCGCCAAAACCCAGATATTCCGTTCCGATACAAGAGGTCGACTTTGAAGAAGAAGTCGCCTCGTCCAGGCGCCGTAGTGTATGGGTCAAACGGATGGTCCAATGGTCCACCTGCATGACGAACCCCCGTGTCTCCATTCGCCAGGCTTGATGATGGATGCAAGAAAGACACACGCATGAAGGACGTAAAAGGCACAGCTACTGGAAAATGAGGGACGAAGATAAATTTGAAAAAAGAAGAAAGGAAAAGAATTGATCAAAAAGGAATTTGTTGAAATGGAAATAAATGAGAAGTTCTCTGGAAATCAAAAATGATCAATGAGTGGAATGCCATGGACATGAATGTTCAGAATTCAATCTCGAGCGCCGTGGCGCGTCCAGCGGACATTTTGTCGTGACTTGTTCCAGAGTTATATTTCATGACGCCGTATGTTTTTCAAATGACATTCGATGATGGGTATGATTGGAAAGTAAAACGTGGTACAGTTTAAATGAAGGTTGCGTGAGTCGTGAAAATGGTGTAGAGCAGGCCAATTGTTATAGTCCCCATCGTGGAGACTTGATATATTGTTACTTGGCACGGCCCATGATGTCGTCGACATCACGCTGGTTCACGACGACGCCGCCCTCGGAACAGCGAGCCTTTGTGCGCAGCTCCGAGCAAAGGTTGTCGACATCGATCTCGCCGTTCCGGAACTTCTCCATAGACTGTAGACGATCCCTGTATCATATGTTAGTAAGAGAGATGGGGGACCGAAAGGAATATACACTCAAAGCGCAAGGAAACATACCAGATCTTAGTACATGACAGCATCTGTGACTTATCCTCTCCAGGAACAACTTCTTCCTCCAGCTTGCTGTCGATTTGAGCGATGAGGTCCTTCTTAGGCGGCTGAGTTGCCACCTCGGACAGGTTGTGGGATGGGCTACCCAGATCAGGCAGCGGGAAAGCATCGTTGAAGAAGGAACCAAAATCCTGGGACAGGACGGCATCCTGTGGTTCGCGCCAATCTCCGAAGAGGACTGGGTCGAACTGACCGCCATTTTGTTGAGCCAGCCAATCGAACCCGACCGTATCCTCGGTAGAGACCGGCTGGTCGCTCGAGACACTGTGGGACTTGGACTTGTCCCGAGCAGCTGGGATGGGGTTATTGATGTTGCCGCAAGCCATGCCAAGTTTGGCGCAGAAAGATTCCTCACCATTGATAGAGCCGTGAATCTCGCACGTGTTAAGAGAGTCGTGGCCCTTTGCCTCGGGCGGAGAGCTCAAGCTCGGCTCGGGGGAAGTCCCGTTCGACGAGAGTAGCTGACTCTGGTGTGAATCCGACGAAGACGAGGGAGAATCAGATGTGTCATGCGTCGAAGTTCCAAACTGCTTGATGTTGTTGTACGGGGCCCTGGTGGAAGTAGTGCTGCCAGGAGTAGTACCACTGGAACCAGCATAGTGGGACTTTGCGCTTCCAGGTCCAGTGGGGGTACTGGAGTTGGTGGGGGTGCTAGAATTAGACTTGCTCGTGGCAATGTTGGGCATGCTGGGCATGCTGGGCAAGCCGTGTAAGTTGTCGCGACTGAGCACACCCGGGGCACGAGGTGCCTGTCCCTTGTTCTTGGATTGATCGTTCTTGTTCTGGCCATTGAAGAGATGCGAGCCCGGAAGATCACCAAACTTGGGGAAGTCGAAGAGGAACTCATTGTTTTGCAGGCCATACGCTCCCCGGGAGTGAGCACTAGGAATAGCAGCACTCATCGCCGAGATACCGCTACCACTGGTCATCCAAGAGAGACGCTTGCGATACTCGCGAAGTTCCACCTGCAGCCGCTCGACCTGAGCTCGAAGCAGGCCATTCTCCTGGTTGGCGTTGTCTGACGACTTTTGCAGTTCGTCCACCTTGGTTTCCAAGTCCTTGAGGTGCTTCTCCTTCCGTTCACGGAATGCACGTTGGGCAGCCCGGTTTTGAGCCTTGCGTTTCTGTTTTATCTTGTCAATAAAACCCTGCCCCCACAATATCATGTATTTAACAAAACACGCTGGATGCCTACCGTGGTGGGTTCCGAGGTGAGGGGCTTCCGGCCAGGCTTCTTGGCCTCGCTCTCCCGCCGCTTCTTGCCATTCTCCTCCCCGTCCACTTCAGACTTGCCATCCATCGACTTTCGCTTCTCGCCAATGTCATAATCGGCAGATGAGCCAGGCAGATCACCAATCAAGTCTTCCGAGTTGGGGAACTCAAAATCGACCTCCGGGTTGAAGTCCAAGAATGGGCTTTCCTCTTCTCCGAACCCGTAGCCATTGAGCTGCGTGTTGTCGAACCCACCCGAAGGTGGAGCACTCATTCCATTAGACGAAGCATGGTCTGGGCTGTGGAGAGGTTTGATTTGGGGAGTGTGATTAGGCTGGGATTGCTGTTTATGGTTGGGATTGTTGGATGAGAGAGCAGCTAGCAGGAGATCCTGCTGACCGGGGGAAAGATAGAGCCCCTGCTGGTAGAGCTGATCGTAGTCGCTCATGATGAGGGTAGGATTTAGTGTGATATAAATGGGATGAAAAGTTTGACAAGGGTGGTCAAAGAGAGTATCGTTCAGGAGGGAGGGTAGGTGGGTAGATCAGTTGAATGGGGATTGACAAGGCTCGAAAGGAAACCGGGAGCGATAATCGGGCGGTCCGCCCGCAAACGATGATGGATGATTGAACTGGGATCAAGAGGATGATGCTGAGAAGTTGTGGGAGATCAGACCGATTTGAATCGCCTGAAAAAGCCCGCGAGGGAAGTGTTCTCCTGAACTGGAGATCTGACAAGAAGGGAGCGAGATCGAGTGGATGAGGGGGGGGAGGGGATCAAGGAAAAAAAGGTGCAGAACGGGCCTGAGGCTAGAATGGAGTGGAAGCACTAGTAGATTAGCCCCAACTTCCAAGCCCAGGATCGAATCACTGCCCAGGTGTGGCTAGGCAGGTTCGAGAGGGGAATTGGATGAGGTGGTATGAATTGTATGAATTGTACGGAGTGTGTATGAAGGAGTGTAAGTAAAGGTATTGGGATATACGGGGGGAGTATGGAAGACGAGGAGGAGGGAAAGATGATGAAAGAGGAGGCGATCGAGCGGTGGACAAACCGGCTGCTTCATTGGCCCGAATTCCGGCCGCAGGTGATCTCGGATGATCGGCAGCCAATCAGCGTGCGGGGCAAGGAGGGGTGGTGGGGAGCTGACTCGTCGTGTTAGCAGCCTCAGGCAGTGAATTGCTGTTCATATTGGCCTGATTGTGCCTGATTCTGCCTGATTCTGCCTCTGTCCATGACGGATTCCAGTTGCTTAGAAATCAACGCGCGACTTTCCCTTCGATCTTCTTCGGTGGGTTCGCTGTGATTCGCTCCTGCACACTGCGTTTCGACTTGGTCTCGTTCTTTTTCACTCCCATTTTCTGCAGCCTTTTTTTCCCGTTTCCCGTCTAATTTGACGGTCCGTCCAGTCAGATGGGTTCGTTTGAGCCCTCGTGTCCCCCTTCCCCTCTATCTAGCGCCATGTTTCATTACGAAGTGACTCACGAGCATTCGTCTACTCCGTTACATCTTGGTCCTAGTTGAAACCCTCGACGAGCACATGGAGGAAATTCACTGTTGGTACGATGGTTTCAACAAGTATAAACATGGGTAAGCATTCCGCATTCCCACTCATGCATAGAATAATAGAAAAGTCCCTAGTCCTCACGACTTTCGATGATAATACTAACTAACTTGCTGGCCTGGCCATCTTATCCATCATCATCACTTCTCAATGGCCAGGGTCTGGCCCCACTCTCGGGTTCAAGCCAATGTCTCCGATCCAGGATCAGACCACGCCTCCAGCTTATCCTCCATGTCATGTTGAGCAGTTCAGCCCCTACAGTACTCCGTACATATGTACTATGTACTCCGTAGTAGGTATCTACTGAATGAACTCCTGAGTGGCTCCCGTATCCGCACTAAAGAACTGTCGCCCGGTATCGAATGACGTATTCACTTTTCCTCTCTCCCATATTTCAGTCGTAGATTCACGTGAAAAATGTGAAAAATGTAAAAATTGTAAAAAATGGGCCGAGTCTCAACATCGCCTACTAAATACCGCTGCAGCACTACTACTACTACTACTACTACTACTACTGCGTAAGCACAACAGTAATTTAAGACTCTCCGGTTTCGCATGCAAAAAGCCCCTCCCTGGTTGTCGATCGTTGGGGCTTATCGGGACTTTCTTATCTCATTCTTATCATAACGCATAGCGGACATAGTAGTACTGTAGTCATGATAGCCTTCTTCTAGTTTAACTATAATCCATCTATCAAATTAAGCAATTATGATGGCTGAAAGCCTTCAAAAAAGAAATATTGAATTTATTTCCTGCCAATAATGGTTGGTCTACATCTACTGTAAACTACTCCACATACATTATCTTCACTACTGCCATACTGAGGCTCCAGGTCACATGACCCATAGTCCGATTGGCAGGTCAACTCTCGCTGGGCAGAAAGTTCTCCGCACATCGCATATCCACTCCTCGACTAGCGCCCAGAGGCTAAGAGACCTTGTCGAGACTTCCTAAATCGGTTGTCTGCTCGTCTCAACGTTCTTTCTTCTCTTCAAAACACCCCCCAACTGTTGCCCACCATGTCTGACGTCGCCGCCTTGGAGGCCGAGGTCAAAGAATTCAAGATCCAGGTAACTCCCCTTCCTCTTACCTGCACTCCGTATGAATCAAGCGCAAACCAACTAACCGCCTTCATTTTGCACTCTTCTCTAGCTTGAAACCGTCCAATCTAGCTTGCAGGTAGAACCCGATAACACGGAGCTGCAAAGTCTCAAGACTGAACTCGAAGAACTCATAACCCTCACCGAAACTGCCATCGCCGAGCTCAAACCATCCGCACCTACAGCAAAGCCCAAGCCAACCCCGGCACCGTCCAAGGAGACATGGTCGTCGAAGGACTCTGTCTCGCGCCCGTCACAACCTGCCGTCGATCGTACAGATGAGGTTGCCGCCACCGCACCCACCCCAGCCGCCTCTTTCTCCGTCAATGATACTGTTCTCGCCCGCTGGGTCTCGGGCGACAATGCCTTCTATCCTGCTCGTATTACCTCCATCACAGGCTCTTCTAGCAACCCCGTGTACCTGGTCTCGTTCAAGTCGTATGCGACCGTCGAGAACCTGACGGCCAAGGATATCCGCCCCATCGCGGGCAATGACTCTCGCAAGCGCAAGGCTGATGGAACCCCAGGCAGTTCAGCATCCCCATCTCCCGCTCCACCGTCGGTCTCACACGCCAATGTGATCTCGGCGGCGGCCGATATCAACCCCGCTCTCGCCAACCAAGCTCGCCTGGAGCCTGGCAAGGTTGGGGATGCGTCCGCCCGCCCCGCCAAGGTGCCTCGCAAGGTCAAGGCCAATAAGGAATTGGAGGAAGGCAAGAATAAGTGGCAGAACTTTGCGGCCAAGGGCAAGGGCAAGTTTGGCAAGAAGGACAGCATGTTCCGCACTGGTGAATCGGTAAATGCACGAGGTATGTGTTTGGTCTTGATTGTTGGTAGACGTGTGGAAACAGGGCTAACTCTTCTGTCAAGTGGGATTCACGGGATCAGGCCAACAGATGCGCCGAGACCCCACGAGGACTCGCCATGTTTACCAACAGGCCGAGGATGAGGGCTATTGAAAAGATTGCAATATCTCCCCAGGCTCTTCAGTTGAGCCGTGAAGGTCTTGCATCAGTGGGCCTCAGGCCTATGGTTATGTCCTGTTTCTTTCCTGCATCTTTTCTTCTTTCGTTTGGAGTATCTTTCATGCTCTCATCGCTAACTGGATCGGCGATGCAGATAAAGCCATCTTTTGTATTTTTCGCCTAGCGGAGTTTTGTGTCCATAGATTACGGTTCTTCCGGGGATTGCATGATTTTCATTTACGAAGTGATATCTATTATCAATTGACCACCCTTACATTCTTGTGTAGCTTTCTAACTGTGATTTGCTCTTCAGATTTGAGTATCGCTTATTCTTCTCCCCTTACGGATATGTACGTTTGGCCTGCGTTCCGAGCCTCCGAATGCTGGATGGATTATCTTTCCGGTTGAGGATTATTTGTTTACTGGAGCTCTAGCGAAAGGCCTTGTCCACCATCATGCCCGCTGTATCTTGCAGTAGTTAGGTAGTGTCGAGGAATATGGAGCGGTAGAAAACCGCTAGAGTTGATTCGACTTAGCGCATGTCGTGATTTCTTTGTCTACTCCAAGGATTACCGACATTCGCCGAGTCACCAGGACTTCAACCCCTCTTTCATAGTTATGTAAGCTGCGACACTTCAACATGTCGCCGCCCCTATTTCGTCTCTTCTTTTCTCCAACCAATTCAGTCATCTCAATTAGATTGGTTCCCCTTGCTTCTCAGGACCCATCAATGCGTACAAGGCCATACTGTAATTGCATAACTTCACAGGTAGCTAGTATAGGTATACTAGGTATTTGTTTCCTGCGAATACATCGTATTCCACTTCTTGCCCTGCCTACATCATAGAAAGCGTCAAAGGGCCACGAATGGTCATTACAATGCGGTCAAGCAGAACGACAGTAGACCACAAGATATACCATCTACTAGTAATCATCCTCGTAATGCCCCTCGCGTGACCAGCTTGGAACTAGGTAGAGCATTCAGCTTCTTGTAAATCTCCATATATAGGCGCAGA
Organism: Penicillium sp. PF1803; assembly: GCA_023626575.1. Taxonomy (NCBI): domain Eukaryota; kingdom Fungi; phylum Ascomycota; class Eurotiomycetes; order Eurotiales; family Aspergillaceae; genus Penicillium; species Penicillium sp. PF1803. The sequence continues at coordinate 86,993 of JAMAGZ010000087.1, read as the reverse complement.
CTCATGGAGACCCATATACGAGCCCGACAACTAGGAACCTTTGTTGTGCCTGACCTTAGCGCCTAGCTCAGATCTAGTTGTATGACTATGTGCATACTTCAGGCATTGCAACTCGCCCCCGTGGTTCTGATCGTCTTGGCCGGACTGGGCGGGGCGGCGGTACCCGCTTCTCCTCGGTCCAGCCCACGTCATGTTGCCTTGTCTCTTGCTTCTGGGCTCTCTCCAGCTTCCAGCTTCCAACTTCCTTGACACATTCATTCCTGTCTTCTCCTCAAGCCTTTCTTGCATGCTGCTAGAAGTCGTGGATGTTTAATGCGTCTGCGACCTCTCTTCTTTGTGTCAGCCTCGGTTTTGTTGTTGCCCCTTGCGCTTAAAGTATCCGAGCTTCGGCCTTGCGACCAGGAGAGCTGTCTCCACCTCTCGCAAGAGCAGCTCTGCAGGGCTGACTGTTGATAACGAACTTCTAACATTCATCTGGAGACTTGGATAAGTCGGACTAAGACCTGTCGAAACGCGACTGTTCCTCAGCCTGATTGTCGTGTCAACAAAATGCGGCAATTGGGGATTGTTGGAGCCCTCGCGGGGTGGGGCTTCCTTGCTTCGCAGCCAGTGCTGGTCAGCGCGCAGGGCGAGACCAAGATCCACGAGAAGGGGCGCTGTGCGATCCGTGGACACTGTGGAAAGCAATCAATCTTTGGTGGCGAGTTGCCTTGCCCTGATAATGGGCGGGCTCATGAACCGAAGGACGAAGTAAGGCAGAGGCTGGTCGGGCTGTGCGGTTCCAAATGGGAGGAGGGCCCCGTCTGCTGTCTCGACGAGCAGGTGAGGTCATAACCCGTCTACCGTATCGCAGATGCGATCGCTAGTATTGAGTGAATGTACTGACGAAGTTTCTTGTTTTGTCTTAGATCGATGCGCTTTCCAGCAACTTGAAGCTGGCCGAGGGTATCATTGCCTCTTGTCCAGCCTGCCGTCACAACTTCTTCGACATCTTTTGTACCTTCACCTGCTCACCGGATCAGTCGCTTTTCGTCAACGTCACTAAAACCGAAGAAAATCGCTCGGGCAAGAGATTAGTGACCGAGGTGGAGAATATATGGTCCGAAGAATATCAGAGTGGTTTTTTTGACAGCTGCAAGAGCGTGAAAAATGGTGCCTCCGGCGGGAAGGCCATCGACTTCATCGGTGGGGGCGCGAAAAATTATTCGCAGTTCCTGAAGTTCCTCGGGGACAAAAAGTTCCTGGGGAGTCCCTTCCAAATCAACTATCGCACTGAGCCCAGTGGTCCCGATTCGGAGGGCATGAAGGCGTTGCCTATGAAGCCCAAAGCTTGCAATGACGCGGACAAGGCGTATCGTTGCTCTTGCGTTGATTGCCCTGATGTGTGCCCCGAGTTGCCTGCCGTGTCTGCTCAAGCTTCCTGCCATGTAGGACTCTTGCCATGTCTCTCATTTGCCGTCATCGTCATCTACTCCGCATTCCTCACGCTTGTGATGGGACTCGCAAGCTATGTCACCTACAAGGAACGTCGATTCCGCAAGCCTGAGCGTCTGCGCTTGCTCCAGGACCCTACTCCCAGCGATGATGAGGATGAAGGGGAGGTTGTGCACCGTGGAGGCTACATGGAGCAGCCCCAGGGTGTATACAAGCCAAACTCCCTTTTGTCTGCTCTGTTCCGCCGCATTGGTGGAGCTTGTGCCCGATTCCCGGCTATCACGATTGTCTCTAGCTTTATCTTGGTGGTGGTGCTTAGCTTGGGCTGGCTTCGATTTACGATTGAGACGGACCCTGTGCGTCTCTGGGTGAGTCCGTCCTCACCAGCTGCTCAAGAAAAGGCGTTTTTCGATGACAGCTTTGGGCCGTTCTTCCGAGCTGAGCAGGCCTTCCTGGTGAATGAAACTGGTCCCGTTCTAGACTATGACACCCTTGTGTGGTGGTTTGATGTTGAGTCCCGTGTGCGACGCATGATCTCGCTGGACAAGGGCCTCAATCTAGACGATGTCTGCTTCAAACCGACGGGTGATACCTGTGTGGTGCAATCCTTGACCGGGTACTTTGGTGGCGCGATCTCCAATCTCGACCCTGACACATGGCAAGATCGACTCCTTCACTGCACTGAATCTCCTGGTGACCCCAGCTGTCTGCCTGACTTCTCGCAACCCTTGAAGCCGGAGATGATTTTAGGTGGATATGAAAGCACTGGAAATGTCCTGGATGCTAAAGCGCTGGTTGTGACGTGGGTGGTGAACAACTTTGCCCAGGGCACTGCTGAAGAAGAGAATGCCATCGACTGGGAGAATAGCTTCAAGACTGTCTTTGATGTCGTTCAGGAGGAAGCCGCTGAGCGTGGTCTCCGTGTTTCTTTCAACGCCGAGGTTAGTCTCGAGCAAGAACTGAACAAGTCTACCAACACGGATGCGAAGATAGTGGTCATCAGTTACGTGATCATGTTCGTCTATGCTTCTCTGGCCCTAGGGTCTGTCACTGTCACCTGGCGGTCGCTTCTCATGAATCCCGCCAACGCTCTTGTGCAGTCCAAGTTCACCCTCGGTATTGCTGGTATTTTGATCGTTTTGATGTCCGTCTCTGCTTCGGTGGGACTGTTTTCAGCGGCCGGCGTAAAGGTGACTTTGATCATTGCCGAAGTCATTCCGTTCTTGGTTCTGGCAGTCGGTGTTGACAATATTTTCTTGATCGTCCATGAATTTGAGCGTGTCAACTTTAGTTACCCGGACGAAGAGATCGATGAGAGAGTTGCTCGCGCTGTTGGCAGAATTGGACCCAGCGTCTTCCTCTCTGCCCTAACGGAAACTGTGGCATTCTCTCTGGGCGCCTTTGTAGGGATGCCTGCCGTCAAGAACTTTGCTGCGTACGCAGCGGGTGCCGTCTTCATCAACGCCATTCTTCAGGTCACCATGTTCATCTCTGTCCTGGCCCTTAACCAGCGACGAGTGGAGAGTCTTCGCGCAGACTGCTTCCCATGCGTCACCGTTCGTAAGGCGAACTCGTTTGGCTTGCCTGAGGAACAGATCTACGATGATCACGAAGCAGAGAGCACGCTCCAAAGCTTCATCCGCCTGGTTTATGCTCCGTTTATCTTGGATCGCCGCGTCAAGGCAGTGATTGTCATCGTCTTCCTGGGTATCCTTACTGCAGGCCTGGCTTTGATCCCTGAAGTGGCCCTTGGTCTAGATCAGCGGATTGCGCTCCCCAGTGACTCCTACTTGATTTCATACTTCAATGATCTTGATGCCTACTTCCGTACTGGGCCTCCAGTTTACTTTGTCACTCGCAACGTCAACGTGACCGAGCGAAAGCACCAGCAACAGCTCTGTGGTCGGTTCACTACTTGCGAAGAATTCTCATTGCCATTTGTTTTGGAGCAAGAATCCAAGCGTCCCAATGTGTCTTACCTTGCAGGATCCGCTGCTAGCTGGATCGATGACTTTTTCTACTGGCTCAATCCCCAACAGGATTGCTGCAAAGAGGATGGTAAGGTTTGCTTCGAGGGTCGCAACCCGCCGTGGAATCTCACTCTCTGCGGCATGCCAACCGGGCCCGAGTTCATTCACTACGCTGAGAAGTGGATCGATGCACCCACCGATGCTTCCTGCCCTCTCGGAGGCAAGGCACCTTACAGCTCTGCAGTCCTCATTGACAAGAAGCACACAATGATCAATGCCAGCCATTTCCGTACGAGCCACACTCCCCTGCGAAGCCAAGACGACTTCATCCAGTCGTACATTGCGGCTCGTCGAATTGCGGACGATATTTCTCGAGAGCACAAGATTGATGTGTTCCCTTACTCGAAGTTTTATATCTTCTTCGACCAGTACGTTTCCATAGTACAGCTGACCGGTACACTGCTGGGATCGGCCGTCGCTATCATTTTTGTCTTGACCTCTGCCATTCTCGGGTCAATCGCCACAGGTGCAGTCATCACCACCGTAGTGGTTATGACCGTGGTTGACATTATCGGTACGATGGCCATTGCTGGCGTCTCATTGAACGCCGTTTCGCTCGTCAATCTGGTGATTTGCGTGGGTATCAGCGTGGAGTTCTGCGCGCATATTGCTCGCGCGTTCATGTTCCCCCCACGGACCCTTCTAGAGAAAGCCCCTCCCAAGTTCCGCGGTAAGGACGCTCGGGCCTGGACAGCACTGGTCAATGTAGGCGGGAGTGTGTTCAGCGGCATTACAGTGACGAAGCTTCTTGGAGTCTGCGTGCTGGCTTTTACTCGAAGCAAGATCTTCGAGATCTACTACTTCCGCGTGTGGTTGGCCTTGGTAGTGTTTGCCGCTACTCACGCGCTTATCTTCCTGCCGGTAGCTCTCAGCTACTTTGGCGGTGGTGGTATGTACTTCCTTCACCCAGCGCTGATTATATCTTTACTGATGAGGTATAGGATATCTCGACCCGGCCGCAGACGGTGGCCTTGAGGCCAACCTCGCGTCGCGAGGGTACCGCTCGTTGCTGGTTGATGATGATTACGACTCTGATGAATACTAAGCGCTACTTGCTTGACATCGTTTGACTCTTTACTCTTGCCCAATTTGACTCTTATGTACTTTCGGTTCTTTCACAGACTCTGCAGCAGTGGTTGTCTTGGGGCTTGCTGCGCTCGCCAATAGTCTGCAGCCACGGATACACCCAGCTGGGGGAGGTACTGGCGCTTTCAGACCAGACTGGGCGTTTTGGGATTGTTGTAGAATGGGAGGGTAATTTTCTTTTCCTCTTCTTATACACGTCTATCTGCATATGGATCTTTTTCTTGATACTCCATTGTCTGGTCTTAACTAGTAGATCACATGCCCCTCACGAGACTACACACAAACCCTATAGATGCGCGACCCAAACTCCCCCGTCACCAAAACAAAAGCGTACCACACAACAAAAAAAGGGGAGAGGTTACTACTATGTAATCAAAAACGGTGCCCAACCCCAAAAGGGCCTAATGACCCAGATGTCCCAAGAAAGTCCCAAGTTCATAACTGCATTAGCCCAATAGAAAACTGAAGAACTTTTTCCCCTCGACGCGGTTGATGTGGTTCATCCCGCCCTAAACCCAATCGGGTAGGTTCCCCCCCCCCCCTACTTTTTTTTTTTTTTTTCTTGCCGTGTCTTTCGTTCCAAAAAAATTTTCTCTTCACTTCTTCTTTTCATCCCCCCCGCCATCCTCTCCTTTCTTTCCTTTTTATTTCCTTTCTGTTGTTTTTCATTGAGATACCCCCGTGAGCTGTTTGTCTTTGTCGACAAGCTGCTCATCTTTGAATTGTCCTCTGCTTGAAATTTATTAGGGGCTAGGACAACCCCCCCAAAGTGACTTTCCACACGGTCACTTACTGAAGGAGAAGAGAGAAGAAGAAAAAAAAATTATCTGCTTGGTGATACCACATTCTATCATCAATCATGAATCAACAACGATTCCTGCAGCAATTGCAGATTATCCTGGACCGTATGTACCTGAGAAAAGCTTCTCTATTCCTACAAAATCAATTCCCCTCGCTAACCCTTGCTTCTTTTCTCCAGCCACCCAGGGAAATGTCAAGGAAGCCACCGGCGTCTTGCAAAAAGAATTCTACAGCAAGCCTCAGTCCCTTGTCCTCCTCATCCAGGTTGCTACCGGCCATGAGGACCCCAACCTCCGTCAGTTGTCCGCCGTCGAGGCTCGTGGTCTCGTCCAGAAGCACTGGCTGAAGGTTGCCGCCGATCAGAAGCCCCAGGTTCGGGAGCAGCTGCTTCGCGCTACCATGGGCGAGAGCCAGGATCTTGTCCGTCACTCTGTCGCCCGGATCATCTCGGCTATTGCCAAGATTGATCTCCAGGACGGCGAGTGGGCTGATCTGCCCAACATCCTCCTGCAGGCGGCTGATGGCGGCAACCAGGACGAGCGGTCCGTTGCCATCTACATCCTGTTCACCATTCTGGAGACTCTTGGTGAGGGCTTCGAGGAGAAGTTCCAGGATCTGTTCACCCTGTTCAACAAGACCATCCGTGACCCCGAGAGCGCGGAGGTGCGCATCAACACCCTCCTGGCTCTGAGCAAGCTTGCCTACCACCTTGACTCCGAGGAGAACGTTGCACCTGTCAAGGCTTTCCAGGAGATGGTCCCTGCTATGGTCGCTGTCCTGAAGGACGCCATCGACCAGAACGAGGAGGACCGTATCATGCAGGCCTTTGAAGTCTTCCAGACTCTGCTCAGCCTGGACCCCGCCCTCCTCACTGTCCACCTTAAGGACCTGGTCATCTTCATGAACGAGCTTTCCGCCAACATTCAGGCTGACGAGGACGTCCGCACTCAGGCCATCAGCTTCCTGATGCAGTGCGTCCAGTACCGCAAGCTCAAGATCCAGGGCATGCGTCTCGGTGAGCAGCTCACCCGCACTGCTCTCCAGATCGTCACTGAGCTGGATGACTCTCCCGCCGATGACGACGACATCACCCCTCCACGCTCCGCTCTGGGTCTTCTCGACATTCTCGCCCAGAGCCTGCCTCCCAGCCAGGTCGTCGTCCCTCTGCTCCAGTCTCTGGGTCAGTACTTCCACCACACCGACCCCAACTACCGCCGTGCCGGTATCATGGCCCTCGGTATGTGCGTTGAGGGTGCTCCCGACTTCATCAGCTCTCAGATGAAGGAGATTTTCCCCATGGTTCTCCAGCTCCTTGCCGACCCCGAGCCCAAGGTTCGCCAGGCTTCTCTCCACGCTGTTGCCCGCCTTGCCGACGACCTCGCCGAGGACCTCAGCGCTGAGCACGAGCGCCTCATGCCCCTGCTCTTCAAGAACCTAGCCAGCGCCATGCAGGAGTACAAGGGTGAGGAGGATGGCCCCACTATGGACATCATGAAGGCCGGTATCAGCGCCATTGATGCCGTCGTCGACGGCCTGGATGAGAAGGACGTTGCTCCCTACCAGGCCGAGCTTGTGCCCATCCTGCACGAGCTCTTCAAGCACCCCGACTTCAAGATCAAGGGTCTTGCCGCCGGTGCTCTTGGTTCCCTCGCCTCCTCTGCTGGTGACTCCTTCCTCTCGTTCTTCGACGAGTCGATGCACCTGCTCCAGGAGTTTGCTACTGTCAAGGACAGCGAGGAGGAGCTTGATCTCCGTGCTAGTGTCACTGACGCTATGGGTGAGATGTCCGCTGCTGCTGGCCCTGAGCGTTACCAGCCGTACGTTGAGCCTCTGATGCGTGCCACCGAGGAGGCCCTCCACCTCGGTCACTCTCGCCTCAAGGAGAGCACCTACATCTTCTGGGGTGCCATGGCCAAGGTCTATGGCGAGCAATTCTCTCCTTTCCTGGATGGTGTTGTCAAGGGTCTCTTCGAGTGCATTGAGCAGGACGAGGATGCGCTTGATGTCGATCTCGGCGAAGCTGCCAGGGATCTCATCGGCCAGGAGGTGATTGTTAACGGCCGCAAGGTCAAGGTCGCCAGTGCCGATGATGATGACGAGCTCGACGGCGACATAGAGGATGTCGAGATCGACGAGGACGACGAGGATGACTGGGATGATATCACTGCTACCACCCCTCTGTCTCTCGAGAAGGAGATTGCTGTCGAGGTTATTGGTGACCTGGTTACCCACACTCGCAGCTCCTTCCTGCCTTACTTCGAGAAGACCATCGAGACTGTCATGCCCCTCGCTGAGCACCCCTACGAGGGTGTTCGCAAGAGCACCATCAGCACCCTTCACCGCTCCTACGCCATGCTCTTCGCCATCGCGGAGGAGACCGGCCAGATGCCCAAGTGGCAGGCCGGTCTGCCTCTCCAGGTCCAGCCCGCCAAGGAGGTCAAAAAGTTCGGTGAGATCCTGATGACTGCCACTATCAAGATGTGGGCCGAGGAAGATGACCGGTACGTTTTAAAATGATTGTTTTGATTTCTTTGCTTTCGGCCTGGTCTTTTACATGATGATTTTTCCGCTTAACCCAGCTCACTTTGACACACCAAAGAGTGTGATTGATGCGAACGGCGATTCTGTATCTGATACTTGTTTCCCTGACCATGGCCTTGCTATTTGCTCTTGCTATTTTGCTTGTCGATTCCATTCATCCTTGCTGACTGATCGACTTTTAGTGCTACTGTCGCGGACATCAACCGCAACATGGCTGAGAACCTCCGCTACTGCGGTCCCGCACTCATTGCCGACGAGACCGTCCTCCACAACGTGATCCAGATGGTCACCGACATCATCACCAAGCAGCACCCCTGCCAGATGGAGTTCGGCCCTGAGGAGGAGACCCTCGAGGCTGGTGAGGAGACCTCCGAGTTCGACTGGGTCGTGGTTGACACTGCCCTGGACGTCGTCTCTGGTATGGCTGCCGCTCTCGGACAGAGCTTCGCTGAGCTCTGGAAGGTCTTCGAGAAGACCATCCTCCGCTACGCCAGTAGCACCGAGTCTCTGGAGCGTGCCACCGCCGTGGGTGTTCTCGCTGAGTGCATCAACGGTATGGGTGCCGCTGTGACCCCATTCACTACCTCCTTCCTCAAGCTGCTGCTGCACCGTCTTGGTGACGAGGACCCCCAGACCCGGTCCAACGCTGCCTATGCCGTTGGCCGTCTCGTCGAGCGCTCCAACTCGGATGCCGAGATCGTCAAGGAGTTCCCCACCATCCTCAGCCACCTCGAGTCGTGCTTGCAGATGAACGTGTCTCGTCTGCAGGACAACGCTACTGGCTGTGTCTCGCGCATGATCCTGCGCCACCGCGAGCACATCCCCACCAAGGAAGTCCTGCCCGTACTGGTCAACATCCTGCCCCTGAAGAACGACTTCGAGGAGAACGACCCCCTGTACCGCATGATCTGCCAGATGTACAAGTGGGAGGATGCGACCATCCGCGACCTCACTCCTCGCCTGCTGCCTGTCTTCCAGGCTGTCCTGACCGGCGATGAGGACCAGCTCGACGATGAGCGTCGTGCCGAGCTCATCGAGCTGGTCAAGTGGCTGAACCAGATGCAGGCGGGCGCTGCCCCCTGGGTTGAGCAGCTGTAAAAGATGCTTCATGACGGATTTATTTTATGTGACGACCCCCTGAGCCGGACTACGTGTTAATGGTATAGACGGATGATCTGGACCCCCAAGATGACTAGACGATACCCCATCTTGACAGTGATTCCCCCGCGATGAATGATGAAAAAAAAGTGATGTTGTACATAGTTCAATTGATTGATGAATGATTCTCACACTCTTCTCATAATATGTAAACTTGAGTACTTGTACACTCTTGAAATTGTACATGCATTCCATAAATTCGGCCAGATAGCAATCTTCAACTGTTTGCTCGGACCCTGTGACGTGTGTGGCGGGATCTCCAAAATCATCAGGGATAAACGTTTGGGCCTGAAGAAACATGGATCCAACGCCTATCGACTCTACTTCTATGATTGGCCATCCTTGCAGTAGCGCAACTGGAAGCTTGGGAGGGAAGAAGGGGAAGGGGAGAGATAAATGGCTTACCTGCTTCTCGTGGGGTCGAATGCAGTACTCCATTTCCGTACTTCACTGTGGAAATCAGGACAGGACAGTTTCCAACCATTTCCTTTCCTCCTAACCCCGGTCCCCCAAAGGCTTTCCGGTGATTACTGTATACGACGTCTTACCGCGTCTTATCTGAGGTCAGATCGCCAAGGTCATGGTTTGCAACCGTTGCTGATCTGCTGACGTCGTTCCAGTTCCAAGGTTTCTGTGTTTCACCGCTAGTCACATCGCGACATAGCTCAGTACGACGTTCATGATGGTTCCGTCTATCGCTGCTCCGATTAATTGGGTTCTGCCCTCGTCTGGCTCGGGAAGTTCTATCAAGAAGCCTATTAAGACTGTGTCGAAGCCGTGTTTTGGGTGCGATTGTGGTGATGAGGAGTGTGATTGTTGTATCTGCACGGTGATGTGAGGAGGCGGGAGAATGGAAAATGAAGGACCGATGGAGTCGGTCTTTTCTCAATGGCCGAGGACCGAGAGATTGATAATTGATAATGTTGGTGGATTTTAATGATGGAGGTTCTTCGGAGGCAGACACTTTGCAATCGTAATGAGATTGAATGATTAAGTGTTTAGTTTGACCTGCGATAGCGAAGGTCGTGTCTTTGTTTTGTGTTTCAACAATGCTTTTTTCAGTCATAGGTAATCATATGGTTTGTGTTTGTCGAATCTATGCAGAGAACCAAAGGTCCATGTATATTCGATGAACTATACCTCTGACGACCGTTGGCTGGGTCTAGGCTGTCTCCTAGCCAGCTCCCTTTGTAATCCATAATCGATCTACTAGGTATATAGTTGCTAATTTCTAATGGCTTACTCTCTATTCTCCCTTAAAATACCACATGAAATGCCCTAAAAACAAGCCCACCTCCACTACCGTTGACTCAAAAAAACGCGATAACTAACTAGTTAACTACGCAGTAAATCCACAGATCGGCGCCTTCCGCTGACTCAGCGCCTTCCAGCACTTCCGAAAGAATCGCCTCCGAGCACTTTGATGGTCTCCCATGCATTCATCGGATGAAGGAGCGCCCAAGCGCACGGCGCGTGCCTGCGATTCTTGCTATAGACGCAAGGTAGAAGACTCTTTTTGATTCGGGTTGAAGTGAAATTGTGCGAAACTGACTCTCTCCGGTCCAGATCAAATGCGATGCCGCCGTGCCGCAGTGCAACTGGTGTAGCCACCATAACCTCCCATGTACTTTTGATCGAGTTATTACACGAAAGCGGAAGACGGAAAATGATGCGAAGTGAGTCGCTCAATTTTATCTATCTCGATGCTTGATTAATATGTCAATCTTCTCTTTGACTAACAATTTTGTGCAGTCGGCCTAAGGCCTCACGGCTATCGGAGCGTATCAGTCGCATTGAACAGCTCCTAGCGGAGAATCTGATACGGGATCCCAGTCCTGGTAAGCTTTTTCTCGACTCGAATCTTTCCTCTCTTGCGGCTATAGCTATGGCAATCTATCAAACTCTCTTTTCTAAGTTTGAATAGCCCCACCAGATCTATCAGAGACCGCCGATGACTACTCAACACCGAGTAGCTCCCCCAGCACTGTCAGCAGCATCGCACCCCAGCTGTCATATTCTGTGGGAGTGCATTTTGCTGGCCGAGAACTGGGTGTGATCAGTCTTCTAACAGGAGTCCCATTCCTTCTACCTGAAGGACAAGCCTGGATTCAATCCCGCACCGGACAGACCGTCGCACACGGCAAGCTCAGTCCCATGCATGCGCCATGGGAGAAAGAGCGCGCTCAAAGTAACAAAAAGTTATTGATCAGTCTGACGAATGAGACTTTGTTCGATATTCCCGACTGGCGTGTCGTACGGTTATACTTTGAAGCCTACAGGAGCTCGGCTGTAATGCGGCGGATCTTTCCGGTCATTGACTGCGATTTATTCGAAGAGACTATCCATGCAGCTTACCAGCAATCGAGCTCGGGTTCCCGACAGACCAGCAGTCGAGCTTGTGTCACTGCCTTTCTTGCATTTGTCTGCCGTCTACCCCCGATAAAGGAGCTTACCCACGAGACTCCAATTGATCACGAAACACTGGCTGGCAAATGCCAATTCTTGATAGCCCAAGTTTTGCAAGAACCTGCAACTATGGACGCGCTACAGGCTGTCACTATGCTGGTGAGATTTTTCCTTGAATAACCTATGTTCAGACGGAAGTGTACCTCAAACAAGGCTAATCGTGAACTCAACTCACTAGACGCTTTATGAACTTGCCTCGGGAAATATGCGGGTGACGAATTATCTAGGGGCAGTTGCTGCGCGACAAATCTTCATGCTAGGTGCAAATCTTCGTCAGAATCGAACATCCCCTATCAGCGAGCGTAGCCAGAAACGCCAAAATCACCTCCGCAATCTCTTTTGGATTTGCTACACCTTAGACAAGGATATTGCCCTTCGCACCGGTCAACCACCCGTCATAGTTGACGAAAATTGTGACTTGACCATGCCAGAGGGCTATACCGAGCGCGCATTCTCTGATCCGGAGAAAGATGATAATCCCAATGCGGAGCCGGTCTTCCCTTTTGATTTGCGTCTGAGTATGATCAAGTCTCGGACTCAGAGTCATCTATACTCGGTGAGCGCGATGCAAAAGTCCGACGCAGATTTATTGAAATCTATACGTGAACTGGATGATGAATTGGAGGAGTGGCGGTTGTCAATTCCTCCTCAGTGGCGTCCGACAATGTCGTTCTCGCAAGAGACCTCTGATCCGAATATGAGCATGCATTCAGTCATGTTGCGGGTCAATTACTATCTGTGTATGAGCGTCATTCATCAGGCGAGCAGTCGGTGCAAGGCGTGGATGCAGGGTAGCGGGATGATGGACGGTGTGAGTTCGAGTTTGGCTCTGTCGGTGGAAGCCAGCCGATCAACCCTTTGTTACTTGGGAGCTGCAGAACATGTGCTAGTGGAGGGAGTTTTCTGGTAGGGGGTTTTCCTTCTCTCTTCTTTGCAAGCAGTCACATTATGATTTCTTGGGCTAATGAAGACTTTTCTCTATCCAGGACGCTAATATTCTACCCCATGTCCGCACTCCTCACTATATTTTGCAGCATTCTTCAGAACCCACTGGATCCACGCTCGCGTGATGATTTGGATCACTTGAAAATGGCCACCGTCATGATGGCCCGCATCTTCTCACGAAATCTGCCCGAGACTGAGGTCGAGCACCTGAAGCAGGTGGCTGACTTTGTCACTGAGTTAAAACGGCTGGCCGAGTGTGCCATTGACAAGGCATGGCGGGAGCAGAGCGCAAGCTCTCACATGGCATCATAATGGTTATTCTTTTATTTCTTAATTTGGTGTATTTTTTCTACTTTGTATATGGGTTATAATATGGGTGTCGAGGGACTGGGGATGTGTTGCAGCTTGGGGAAAACATGGCGAAACGATAGAAGGGGGATTAGGGATACATAGACTGGGGACAATCTCAACTACCACATTTTGCCAATAGGAGAGTCGTGGGAGGAATTTAGTACATAGACACTGAAGAACATGGTCTAAATTTAAGAAATGACAGGTTAAAATTCGACTTTTGGTCTTGCTAGGTGCAATGCTGCCTTAGCTAGGATGTATAGGTAAGATGCGCTACTCCCGCAGTTTATGACTGCTAAGTAGACCAGCTCCAGGTTCGGATTCGTGTCCTTCTTATGAGAGGAATCCTTGCAATCCTCCTCCTAGGCGGGGGCGGGGAATGCCTCATGTGGAACCCTCAACTCGTAGATTGAAACCATTGTTTTTGAGGGTTGCGACTCCCAAGTGAAAAAAAAAAGCATGAAGCTCCCTGGGAGAGCAGCCTGACCGTCTCTCCGATCGGACAGCTGCCGCTCTGTGTACGTTTCACGTCACTTCGATCATCATGTGTTTGCAGGCGTGAAAGCTATCTCTCGTGGCTGGTCCCTTTCTGGGCAGCAGCTCTTGGAGTCTATGTTGAGTCTTGGTAGGGTTGCTTCGGGTTGAGTTGAAAGACCAGCTTTGCTTCCTCAATTCACCTTGTCGAGGAGATCCCATATTAATTGTGCATCCTCGACTGATCGTTTGGCTGCCACCTTCGAGGTGTCGGTGCTCTCAATCCGCTCTGCCGAATTGACTCCGCTGCCCTCTGCTTGGAGTTGCTCCATTAAGCTCTCAATTTCCGATTTGACCTTGTCCATCTGCTTGATTTCCTCTCGGGTGCGCTTCAATTGTTCTTCCATCATCATAATGAGCGATTCGCGAGCCTGGTGGGGGCGATACAGGTTCAGCAGATGGTGAGCATTGATGAACAGATTGCGTAGGTCCTCCACTTTAGACTCGAACTGTTCGGGCGACACCGAGAGGATGCCGACGAATTCGAGGAAATTCAGCAAAAGGGACTTGCTAATCTTCAGCAAGTAGTAGGCGTGGTTGAGGGGTTGGGCGGGCTGGGAAAGGGCTTGGTCGGCGTCTGTTGCGGGCTCCGGGTAAAGTTGCTCAATGCCTTGATCTTTCAAGGATGGCAGGATTGTTGATAGCTGATTTATTTCAAGTTAGCAAATCTCCGTCAAAACTGAAACAACTCGGTGGCTGAAACACACAGTCTGCGGTTCTCCAAAGACGGTATACTCCCCCGTGGGGATCTCCGGCGGCACCAGGAAGCGCAACTCTGATGGCACTTCCAAAGCCCGTAGTTCTGCAGGGGACCACTTCTTCTCAACAGCAGGTTTTCCATCCTTGTCCTTTGACGCCTCGGCCTTGATCTGGTCGAGCTTATCGAGGTTGTCGCGTGTAAAGTGCTTCCACAAGGGCGGCGGAGGCGCAAAGGCGGTAGCAACAGCTCGTTGCTCGTTGGTGTCGGTCATGGTGCTCGTCAAATCTGCCAGAGAGGTGACGACTGGGCAGAATCGAGTGGGATCACCGGTTGTCGAAGGACTGAGAGTTGATCGGAGGGGAAAGTGAAAGCGAAGCTGAAGGTAGATGTGGAGGTGAAGATGAAGGAATGCGGACGGAGCTAAGTGGGTCTGTGCTTGCGACACAATGCGCTTGGCCGCCTCAACGCTTCTCCTCTTCTGATTAACCTGGGGCTTGACGAATACTTTCACCCGTTTCTGCCTAATGACTGGTGGTTGATGTCTTTTGGGAGGATCCTCGGGAGTTATACTTACGTAGGATGCATCTAAATAACTCGGGATCCCCATCCCAACCGATCTTGCATCGTGTTGGACTGGTGGGAGCGGCTGCTCGCTTCTATCAGCGCTCCTATGCAGCCGACTATATGGCATTGGCTTTTCTGGCGATGGGATGGCTGCTGGTGAGTCCATATTTCTTACCTTCATGCTAAAAAATCTTTGCTAATTTTTATTCCCTGCCTTAGATACAAGTCTTCGTGAACCCATTCCACCGCATGTTCTCCCTCGACAACAAGGCCATCCAGTTTCCATTCGCCGTCCATGAGCGGGTTCCAGTTGGTGCGCGCCCTTGGATATCCCTTCACTGTCCCAATATATACTCACCAGACAACTAGGCATGTCCGTCATCTACGCCGGTGTCATTCCTTTCCTCATCATCCTCGCCTGGTCGGCCATGCTACACCCCGGTGTACACAAGACACAGGTCACAATGCTGGGGCTATTGGTAGCTCTGATGCTGACTTCCTTCCTGACGGATGTGATCAAGAATGCCGTGGGCCGACCTCGTCCAGATCTGCTTTCGCGTTGCAAGCCTTCTCGAGGCACGGCGGATAACGTACTGGTCGCGTGGACAGTTTGTACCGAGTCCAACCAACACATCTTACAAGAAGGATGGCGCAGTTTCCCTAGTGGTCATAGTAGCTTCTCGTTCAGTGGACTCGGCTACCTATCCCTGTGAGTACTTTGGTCAATTCGTCAAATTGACATGAACTGCATACTGACCCATTCCTTCATAGCTTCTTCTGTGGTCAGATGCATGTCTTTCGACCTCAAACGGACCTCGCTCGGTGCTTATTAGCATTCTTCCCGCTGCTTTGCGCCGCACTGATTGCTATCTCTCGCCTGGATGATTACCGGCACGATGTATATGATGTGACGGTTGGCGCAACTCTAGGGATGTTAATCAGCTGGTTCTCGTATCGCCGATACTACCCACCCTTGCGCTCAGTTCATTGCGATGCTCCCTATGATAAAGCCGACATCTGTAGTATCGATGGATTCAGCAAGTTGGATGATGAGGAACAAGCGATTTCCCGACCGCTCGTCTCTCGCCAAGGTTCTGGACTCGAGGAAAGCTACCAGATGGAACATGCGGTGATGTCTAGCGCTGCTTGAGAGGGGAAACATAAGCGCATTATCATCAACTATTTCCCTACGATCGGGATTATTGATAACGCAGCAAAGCTGTACATTGTGTATACACCGTTTTCCAAATGAATCTTCTCACTGAGCCAATCTGGCCTGTCTATAGACTGTGTTTCCGGTGGTATTTCACATCACCAACAAAATTTTCTCATAGGATTATTTACTGATTGAACATTGGGAGCCTCACCTATTAACCATAGTTTGTAGATTGTATAGATCCATCGGCCACAGTCTAGTCAATCGCCCGGGTGGCAATAATTCGGCGGAAGCAACGTGCTTATCGCCGCCTTTGGCCTGGGGGGGGTGGGGCATTTTTGACTTTTGCGGGGAGCTCGTTTTTCTTCCCTCTTCATCCTCGACGCTGACGAAACGGCCTTGTCTCAGATAATTGATAATCTACGGACATTTGACAGTTCTCACTGCCCGGCTTTTCTTGTGGTTGACAGTCTCGTGCCAGTCAAGATTGTGCCTAGTTCCTCTTTCACTCCCGATGGACCTCTAGAACTGGTCCATCAAGCAGACCATGTGAGGAACTTTCCACGACACATTGGATGCCACGCAGAAAAGCCGCCGACCGTACGGGCCAGGTGAAAACCCGGTCTCGTAGCGGTTGTCAAGAATGCCGCGCGAGCCGTGTGCGATGCGACACGAAGAAGCCCGTCTGCACCCGCTGCTCAGAGAAAGGCCTACCGTGTTCAACCAATCTCGTCCTGAAATGGGAGTCTGAATTTGTGAGCCGGGGTATGGCCTTTGGCCGTGCTGGTGTGTGGAGTAAAAGCCGCACCGATGACTCGTCGCCCTCGGGATCCAGTGCTGCTTCTCCTGCATTCTCCGTGGACGATATGCGACAGTGGTGTGCACTCCCATCCATTCATCCATGGGCATTCATCAACAGCGGAATGGCAACATTTGGCAATCCCGATAAGATAGACATTGCACTGAATGAGCAATTGGCAGTTGTTCCTTTCCTCAACCGTCATAATATCTCGATCGCTGGCGAGGCATCTGATCAGTCGGCATTCAGCCTCGTTTCAATACGCAACATCAGTGGCCTTGCGACCGCGCTGAGCCCTGGTCCTGTCCATGGCCCATCTCTTTTTCCAGGAATATCGAATATAGGCCATACAGAATTGTTTGATTATTATCTCCAGCAGGTCTGCCCTCGCGCTACGGCCAGCTCCACCATGTCTTCACCATTTGCCTCTGTGATTCTTCCTTTCAGTGTTTCAGCGTCGCCCACACTGTTCAAGGCTATTCAAGCACTCGCTGCATCCCATTGGGCCCGACAAGATCCGAATTATAGCACACTTGGACTGCGCCTGAAATCGGAAACATTGAGGGATCTTCGCCGTCGTCTTTCATACGAGGGATCCGTGACATGTTCCACTGATCCTGAAGTTCTGCTCATCATGATGATGCTTTGTCTCTATGAAATCCTAGATAAATGTGATGAGCATTGGACGATTCATTTGAAAGGTGCTAAAGATTTGATTCGACTTCGAAGGCAACAAGTCGACGCGGTTTCTGACCCGGTGACCACCTTTGCCGAGCACTTCTTCGCCTTTCAAGATGTCATGGGTCGGACTGCCTGTGGCGAGGCGGTTTTATTTGGGAGTGACTATTGGAAAACTGATGATAAACATATCGACTTGTGGATGGGGTGTAGCCCTGAGCTAGTCGCTATTCTTTCCTCTATTACCGAACTGAGCCGAGCGAGACGAGAACTTCAGTCGGGCAAGTCTTCCACATTGTTCTCCGTTCGTGCTGCCTCGCTCGAGAACCAACTAAAACATCTAGTGCAGGAGGTCGGAGACGGGGAGGATGATATTCTTGCCTCTGTGGCGGAAGCAAAACGACTCGCTGCTCTGCTCTATCTACACTGCGCCCTTTATGGAGCTTCTCCGACCACGCCTTTGGTGGTTGATTACGTCTACCAAATCCTTCACTTGGTCTCGGATCTGCTTGAACGCGAGTCCATGGCTAGTGTCATGTGGCCCGTGTTTGTGGCCGCCGTGGAGCTTGATCCATCGCGGGATGAACTCTGGTCGGGTCCGGATGGCCAACAGGTGTCTGGGCGTGCGATTGTCCTTAAAGCCCTGGCGGCGATGGCTGATTCTACCATCTCGAATATTGCTCGGACGCGTGCAGTGATCATCCAGGCGTGGCAGGCCCGCGATCAGGATCTTCTGAAAGCACCGCAGATGGAGATGAATGACTGGGAGACATATGTGGCTCCCATCAGCACCTCGATGAGCTTGGCGTGATCGGTCACCAGTGTATTATAGCTCTGTCTGATTGCGCTCTGTATCTTCAATTTAATGATGCCTAATAATGTTGCTTGCTGTCCTATCTAACCGTTACAGAGTTTTAAGCGATAATCACTGGCTACGAGATGATATGGACTCCCCAAATGAACCGAAGATTAATCAGTCAAGGATGAGAATTCCTACAAATGATAATAATATTCTTCAGAACGCCAAGGAGTTGCTACTACCATTTAGAAGGGCTAGCACTAAAGCAATGAGAACAAATTCCCATGATCTATGAGCAGTAAGCATGATACTAGGAGCCCTCCAGGACATCAGATGAAAATAGAGCATCGAGTAAACGCAGTGGGCATGAGAATCTGTTGGCTGCAACTATTCTCTTAACAGGGACAGTTAGACTCACACTTCTAGAAGCGGGCTGTACCGTCTGGCTGACGCGTAGTTCCTATAATTTTATCTGACCTGACAAATCCTATATACTTGAAGTTGAATTCCACAGATCTCTTAGGCGCTTCAATCTGATGTTCTGTTGCACCAGTCACCTAGACTGTTTGGGTTGTGATGAAAGTGCGGGGCGCGGCCGCTTTCGGTTTAGCGGGCCAACTTAACGGCGCCTACACGTCGGGCCCAAGCGTATTTCTTAATCGCTTCCCTCTTCAACTGTACAAACTCCTCGCTAACAAGCGTACTATGACTCCAATTTAACGGATAATGCCTCTGGTTAGGCCATCCGCCCGTCATTGATTTCTGGAGAATGGCGCAGGTCCGACCTTCAGTGCCTGGGCGCAGTTCCTCCGCCCACGCGTTCGAAAGCAAGCTCAGCCAGCAACTATCGCAATCGCAATCGCAATCGCAATCCCAATCAGAATCGCTTTTTGCCCACCGTAAGAGTGTATCGCGCTCGCCCAAGTCGCGCTCGTTATCCGATGTCTCCAAGCCTTCATCCACCGCCCAACCCGCTACGGGAGACTTGAGTCGTCCTCCCAGCAAAGACGATAGCATGATCCCATCTTTGCCAGCAACCCCCAGCAGATCGAACGCGCACCATCTAAACCTCTCGTTGAACCTCTTCGCAAAAGGTTCCGCCTCACCTTCAATCATCAGCCGTGCCCCCCTCTCCCCTAAACTCGACTCCTCTCAGATCATATATGGGTCCCCCGGTTCTGTTCTTCCACGGCGCTCTCGAGGCCTTGACTTCTCTCGCGCCTGCACAAATCTCCACCATTCGACCCTTGCAGAGTCTTCACCAGACTCATCGCCGACAGTTGGAGGCCGCGGAATGATGATCCCGCAACGGCGCAGTTCGCCTGGTCTGACTTCGGTCCCACCTTTCTCAACTTCCGGCCCTGCAGACCGGACGGCGATTTCGAGCTCAGTATCGAGCGTGAACATGATGGAGTCAGATACCAGTAGCAGTGAAGATGACGACGATGCCATGATGGGGGACCGCGATGACGTGATGCTCAGTACGCCGCAGGCGGCGCGAATGGGCTCAGGGCCTAGCCCTTTTGCGTCGGGGACTATCCAGAGTCCTGGGAACGACTGGATGGGCGGCTACTCCCAAGCTGCAGCCAGTCTCATGAGTTTCCAGCGAGCCCGGTTCCGAAAGGGACGTAGCCGTCACAGTTCCAGCAGCGCCAGCGGGAATAGCACCAAGCCTAGCCCTGGACCTCATTCACCTCCAGTGATGAAGAGTGTCGAGAATCCAACTGCTGGATACTTTGCCCCCCGGCATTCAATTCACTCTCGACGAGAGAGTTTGAGTTTGGGGACGCGAGATCTTCGACTATCCGACCTCAGTGATGACGGGGAGAGTCGCGCTACTCGAGGAGGCAGTCCCACTGCTGTATCGCACACCGATGGTGGTGGGCCATTAGGTGTGATTCGTCGGGCAGTTACCCGCCGAGGGAGCCTTCTGGTGAGTAATATCTATTTCGACCCATATTTATGATGACGGTCATGCTAACAATCATGCACAAACAGCCCAAGACCAAGACATTCGCCCGTATTCGGGCCGCTTTGATGGAAGAAGGCGCCCCCGTCGACAGCGATATGAAACGAGAGGCAGAAGTCATCCGACAGGTCCGCGATACTGAGCCTGAGACATCGCCCACACTCAGTGCCTTCCCATCGCTTCAACCAATTCAACCAGTCGACGCTCCAGACATGGATCCAACTGCCACAGCGGCCAAGCCCGACATAGCAACCCCTCGGGCCAATAGTTTCAGCAAGCACGCCAGTCGCCATTCCGGAGGAGTGGATTTCTGGAACTCACTTGATGGGCGCTATCGTACACCACCTCCCACTCGCCAAGGAGGTGCCTTGTTCAACGGGGATGAGGATATCGCCATGGATATGACTCCTTCCACAACTATAGGGTCTATTGTCGACTCCAAGCAACGCTCGCGATCTTCCACGCCACATCCCCCCAGTGTGAGTGCGATTGGCGAGATATGTCGCAAGCGACGTCGAGACGATGATTTCGATCCCAACCTCTTCAAACGACGAGCTGTCTCGCCTAGTGTCAGTGCTCAAAGCAGTCCAGTGTTGAACCATTCTTCCACCGTTGATACCAATGGGCCCAACATCTGGGGTCCGCCGTCCAAGCTAGGGCCACCATTTTCTGAGCGGCCTGTTAGTGAGAATGGCACTGGCAATGGCAACGGCAGTGGCAACGGTGGTACCGGTAATGCTGGCAATCGAACTAGCTTTCATGCTGGTACTACGAAACGAGTGGGATTGCAAGGCATGACCGAAGCTAGTGATGGATTTATGAACATGAGTATTGAGTGAGAGATTAGCCCGGGGCTTCTTCTTTCGGACTTGGATTCTGAGATGAATTTTTTTAATACGAGACTGATGGAATGTTTGGAAGTTCCTAGCAGGGGCTTATTGCTTTTTCTTTCTTCTTTCCTAGGCGCTTTTTATTCTTTTGGCAGGGCGTTGGGAGGGATGAGATGCACATTATGCAGCCACGAGATACCTTAATAGTATTATATTATTTGAATCACAGTTCATTCTAATAAAATCCTTGTAATGATGCAGTATTTAATCTAGTTCACAAAGCTTCGCTCTATTGAGATTGATCAAAGGAATGTTTGACTACAGTATGTATCCATAGGTGGAGACTTGAATCCAAAACACGTGCGGATCGTTCTCCGCTCTCCGCCCTCCGCCCGCCGAAGCTCAACTGGTCCTCCACTCCAAAACAGCAGCGGACTCTCTTCCATCCTCGTCTCTTCCCTTTTCCTATACTGCTTCCACTCTTTGCGGTATGGCTTCTACCATTGAACTTGCGTCTGCCTTCATTGAGGGTGCCCCTCCAGGCGAGGTATGCTTACTGGTCATACCCAAAGACCTTCCCCCGGATTACCCCTCTGCTTCCACTGCCCCTCCCCTCGAGCGGTCTGCGCTTTCAAAATACTTGGATATATGCTGACCGTGATATCTCTGTTGATAGCTCGCCGATGTTGTGGCCGGTATGAACCCTCTCCTCTCCTTCACCAAGTCTAAGCTTTCACGGCAACCTGTCAACAAACATCCACATTTCCCGATTCATTCGCGTTCTCCTGCTAAGCCTCATGTCCGAGCATAGATGTGCAAGCCCTGACGTCCGAGGGTGATGATATCCTTCCTTCGCTGGCCCCTGCCTTTGAGCGATACAATGAGAGCCAGCTCACTACGGTGAAGCTACCAGGTTCAAGTCAGGAGGTGCGCTCGCGCTTGATTATTTCGCCAACAACCTATGAAATACTAACCTTTGGGTTTGGTCGAAGGTTATTGTCAGTGGATTTAACAAGGTGGAGGGCAGCCGCTACTTCGATACCGAGAGCCAAACCTCGTTCGAGATCGACCATACTACACAGGTGAGCGCGGGATTGATTCAGACACGAGGATTACGGCATTGAAAGCTTATACCATGTGCTACAAAGACCGCCTCCAATGCGCAGTCATCGCCTTTGGAATCACAGAACGCCAATTTGATGTGAGTATGAAAAGCGATAGCCCGACTGCTGCAGTTTTCGCTAACCAAGCTCCTTAGTAAATCGCTGCTCAAGTCGCTAGCCGTTCATGCCAAAGAGCATTACCCCAACTGCTCTTACGGTGTCTATCCCATCGAGAACGACTCTGCGGTTGCCATTCTTCTGGTCGCAAACCGATACTCTCCTAACAACTTCTGGTGAGTCTATCCTGACGTTCAAGGACTCCCTTAATGAAGCGCAACAGACAAAGACAAAAGAGAAAACGAGGCTAATCGTTTGTTTGTTTGTTTGTTTGTTTGTTTATTAGGAACGGTCGTTTCCGTGCCATCTACCAAGTCCCCGTTTCCTCCTCATCCACAGCCGTAACTGGCAAGATCCACGTCGATGTACACTACTACGAGGACGGTAACGTCGCTTTGAACACCACCAAGCCTGTCAAGATTTCGGTCCCCTCAGTCACCGCCGAGTCCATCATCGCCCGCATTGCTGCAGCCGAGCGCGACTACCAGGAGGAATTGAACCGGGCGTTCGTGCGCATGTCCGAGGGTTCCTTCAAGGGGCTGCGGAGACAGCTGCCCATTACCCGCCAGAAGGTGGAGTGGGAGAAGGTTGGTGGATATCGGCTGGGTCAGGACATCTCTGGTGGTAAGGGACGGTAGTTCGGTAATTCGAGCGAGAGCGAATCGAGATGAGCGAGTGCAATTCTGAGCGTTGGACGCAATCTATCCATAAGCGGGCCTGATGAATCGATATACATATTTCTTGCACATGAATAGTTGGTTTGTTATTCATCTACTGTACTTGATCCGATCTATGAGCTCATTGAAATGCTTCGATGATCCATACTGTCAAAAAGTGGTTCTTGCATTCTTCTCTCAACTGGCGAATTGAAGAATTGAAGCCAACCCACTCCGACAAGCCAATTTACCTTTCGACCAGCCAATCAGATAAGTATTCAATTGAGTAATTGGTCCAATCCATTCTAAGTCCAATGAGGAAGCTGTAGCCTCCGTCCACTCCAGCGGTGACTGGGATGAATAAGCAAAAACCAATCGGCCGGGGATCTTCTGCACGATGACTTCTTGTCCCTTTTCCAGCACAACAAACCCCTCCAACACGCTTCATCTTCTGGCAACTTTGTAAATATTACGACTTGAAGATGGTTGCACACTTGAACCGATTCTTGCATTCCGGCGCTGGACTGGAGAAGACATTGCGTCTGATTCAGTCCTTGGCTCAGATCGCCGCGGTGTTTAGTGTGGGGAGCACCGCGGTGCAATTCACAACTGCTAAATTGCAATTGGCCCTGAGTACGTATCGGGACTCTCATATACCATTCGCTATTTTGATTACAGGGCCATTGGATGCTAATTATGATATCCTTAGCTCGGCGGTTCTTCCGTTTCTTTGGCTTTATCGAGTCCTTCCAGCGCGTTTCTGCGTTGCTCAGCAAGGATGGTATGAGCTCTGTGCCTGGGTGGCTTGACCTTGCTAAATGGACTTGTTTTGGACTGTACTTCCTACTTGAGGATTTGACTATCGTAAGTGAATGCATATCTCAGAAATGAGTGTCCTTTTTTGTTGTATGTCCCAGGGCTAACACGATGCAGCTACATGCCATGGACGTCTACCTCGTCCCTTGGGAACAGCGCGTAATGAAGGAAGCAAACACCTTCTGGTTCTACGCTCTGTCTTTCTCTCTCGCTGGGTCCGTCTTTTCCCTGCTTTCCTCTTCGTCTGTAGAGTCGGCTTCCAAGGCAAAGGATCAGAAGACGAAGAAGAACGGCACTAAGGCTGAGAAGGAGAAGGTTGAGGCTGTTTCCAATGAGAAGGCTGGTGCCCCCAAGACGACAGCTTTGGTGCGACAGATTGTGGTCGATGGCTGTGACTTGTTCCTTCCTGCTGCACTTCTTGGCTGGATGCCTACAGGTGATCTGGTGATCGGCTTGACGATGGTGCTGAGCACTGTCTTGACTGGTCGGGAGATTTGGAAAAGAGTGTGATTTTGGGGTTTGAGGGCACATAGAAGATATATACCTACCTAGATTATAGACAAGTTAGAGTCTTCAAATTACAAAATCTGGAGTGAGATCCATTTGCACGGTCGAACTTGTTCAATCTGATATCCCGGACCTTCCATTCCCGCTCTGCTCTGGTCGGAGGAATATATTTGTGAAGACTTACATGCGTGGTGTAGAAAACGAGCAACGCTGACCTCAATTTCGTAGATCCTACTAAGTACTCTGAAGAAACTAGGTAATACAATGTTAGGTTAATTAGCCTTTGGTCTTTCCAAGGGGGATGAATCATGTGGTACCTCATCAATCCCGGCACGTTTTTGTTCACAAACTAAAGCACACCATAGTCTCTGAACAAGCGAAACGGTATGTGGACTTTAGGCGACACGACCAACCATCCATTTGCCCCGCCGACAAGCTACTCTCTAGTGAAAATGGGCCACCCTTTCCTCTATCTCAACCAATTCCAGTCCTTGCTGAAAAAAAAAGGATCTAAAAAGATTATCTGGACCCCGCTGAAGACCGAAAAAGACAAAAAGAAATCTGGACTCGCGGGGAATCGAACCCCGGACCACTCCCATGCTAAGGGAGTATTATACCACTAAACCACAAGCCCAGTTGTGTGTTATGCAACTTGAAATA
The DNA here is from genome assembly GCA_023626575.1 of Penicillium sp. PF1803. Lineage (NCBI taxonomy): Eukaryota > Fungi > Ascomycota > Eurotiomycetes > Eurotiales > Aspergillaceae > Penicillium > Penicillium sp. PF1803. Next base: position 62,293 of record JAMAGZ010000087.1, on the reverse strand, counting down.
AGGCTATATGAGCCTGAACAATTAGATTGAATGTTCCATTTAGGAATGTTGTGCAAAGGCGTCTATTAGATACATGGAAAAACATCTATACATCGCCAGATCACAAGCATTGGCGGACTCAATTCGAAACCATAATTATAGAACAGCATGAAGAGATTAATTTGAGCTAGTTATTTACCTATTCGTGCCTTGGAATATTAATTACAAGTGTAGGGCTAAGTAGAAGCGAGCCGGTTTTAGTCGGTTTAAATCAACAATATGGGCGAAAAAGAAAACAGACAACAGCTATACTATAGTGATGCTCGATGTAATGAGGTTTACCGTATTCCACCATCCTTTGCGAGTTCATTCTCCGAAAATCCCTTAAGATTATGGAGATAGCTCCCGAAACGCCCCGAGATTCCAATGACCCCCCGAAGGTGCTCATAGGTGAGGGTCGTTTTCTTCCATCTAGCATACTATCGGGCCGTTGTAATAACGTTCCTGATTTGGCGTCCATTCAGTTTTTCCTGCTTCAGAACATCCAGATTCTCGCGCAGATTCGCAAAGTCGATATCTTCATCGACGTCGAGGTTCTCGAGTCTTTCAACGAAGTTTTGCCAGATCTGACGTCTTTGCCGGGGGCCCAGATCGGGGTAATGTAGGGCCAGCTGAATGCGAGAGATAAAGGCTTCGTCAAAAGTCCCAACCCGATTACTCGTCAAGATAAGGATCCCCTCGTAGTACTTAAGCACACCAGGAAGACGGAGACAAGCGCGTTGCGCTGGAGATCATCGAGGCTCCGCTGCTCAAGGAAAACATCGGCTTCATCGAGGAGAACGACACAGTCCCAGATGAGTCCGAGATGCAGGACAGAATCGACATATTTTTCAACTTCTCTGCCTTGGTGCCCACATCTCCACAGGTTACAAGGTAAAGAGGTTTTTGGGCGATCTCTGCGACTCCCTCGGCGGTAAGAGTATTTCCGGTCCCTGGCCCGCCATAGAATAGCAAGATCAAGCCGTTAGTTACCCTTGCCACTGATTATGCCAGTTGATGTCTCTCCTTCTAACTGACTGACGACAAGAGCTTCGATGACGAGGGTATGAAATGCCTCGCGGTTCCATTTCACGTCAGAGAAACGGTCGACGGCGAGAACATTCAAGGCTTTTCGGCGGAGATTATATCCCTTAATGAATGGTGGAAGAAGATATTTGAAGCGTTCATCGTCCTTGATCACGTCCAACCCAAGCTCATTGCCGGTATTCCCGAACGAATAGGCATTGCGAGGGTGAATAGTACAGAACGTGCGCATATCAATCATGTATCGGTCATGCGCCTGTGGGACTCAGTATCAGGTTTTCACGACCAATTTCATTAGGAATGACGGCTGGCTTACTATTTTATTGAATTCGTCGTCATCGCTAGGCTGATACGAAACGAGGTTCTTTGACCGACACTTCCAGAACATCGACCCTTGCCGTTTGAGCATTTCAAAAATTTCCTTGAGGGCATGATGAAGGGGAAAAATGTTCAAGTTTGCGATGGCGCTTTGTACTTGAAAAGTGTCGGCTGATATCTCAATTTTAAATTCAGTATCTTTCCAGGAAAAGGAGCCGTCAAATTCCAAGGTCATTCCACGGAATGTCGAGGTATACTTCATACAAGACTGCCGCTGCTGGCGGTCATTCAGGAATTCCAAGGTGGATGGTTCATCTTTCAATTGTCTCAAGACGCCAAATTCAGCTTGAGATCCTTCGAAATCCTGAGGGGAAATGATGCGACACCGCTTGCAAGGAGAGGTGGAGAAGGGAGATGGTTCTTACACTGAGGATAGCCAAGATTTTGCCATAAATCCGGTGTAGTTCTTCCCCAACTTCTCGACCACAACATCCCCTGGTTTAATCAAGTATTGTATGTATGCTGGCGTTATATCACCTTTTTTTTTTGTTATCCACCGCATGATATTCGTCCCCAAACGTATCCATCACATAACCCAATAGAAGCCCAAGCTGCTTCGAAGCCTCAGGGCCATGACGTGATCGGATATCCTCCATCTAGTTGCGGCAATGGTAAATGAAAAGGTAAGGCGCATCAAGCTCGTTGGTGTCCAGATAATCGTTAAGAATCTTTCTGAACTCTGGCTTCCGCTCGAGGACCATTTTTAAGGCCTGCTTCAGATTTATTTCGACCAGAAGAATGCTTTCAGCAATTGGAGATGGAAGGCGGAGCTGGTCGATAGGCTTGTGGCCATGGCACCCTTCAGTACTGTCGAGGCGAATGGTCTTTGCATAAGTGCGAAAGACCACGAACGATATCTCTGGGTGTTTCGTCAGATACAACTCCATATTATTGACTCAATTCCGGCATCACAAGCGAGCAGTATTCTCTTTGTCTTTTGTTATCTCTGGTTCATCTTCAAATGGAGTGTCGTCCGAGAAATCTTCAGGATCATCATCTTGGAGGCGATAAAGCACCTTAAGCCGTGGAGGCTTAGGTGTGCCAGCAGAGGCTCGAAGCTGGTTTTCCAATTCAACGACCCGATCACGTAATAACTGTACTTCATCAGTAGCTCTAGCTCCGTTGCTCAGATGTACCGTTCGGTCGTCATGATTAACAGCTCCTGAAAATGGCGACATGCCAGGAGCAGGACAGCAAGGTGCTTCAGGATCCGAGCTAGATTCAGGTTCCACTCTAACCTTCGACTGTGGAAGATATTTCAGCTCTGGCCTTTCGGAGGCTTTGGGAGACATAGATGCCAATTGAGAATGAGCCGCGTCGGTATCTCGCTTATTTGAGACAGGACCAATGTCGATAATATCTCCAGGAGTGTTTGAAAGGGCATCGGAATCCAAGTTTTCGAGAATTTCTGGTTTATCGAGGGCCGATAAGTCGGGCTCAAAGTCACTTGCATCGCCTTGGTCCTCCGCAAATGCTTGCGCCTGCTTGAGAGCGAAATAATTCTCCGGCTCTCGTGCCGACTGTTCCCGTTGCATTTGTTGCATCAGGCCGAGCTGTTGTTCTTTTTGGCGCTGGGCAGCAATTTGTTGTCGTTGTAGGTGCTGGGGATCAAGTTGACGCTGCGGAACAAATTGATAGACGCGACCTGGGTTGAATGGCTTCGGTGGCCCAGTCTCGTAGTAGCTCGAGAAACTTTATGACGAAAGGCCGGATGGGCCGACTTGCTTCTCTTCAACGGCGACAGCCATAAGCTTGCGTCTCTTGATGTCGCTTCCTTCACTATGATCATCTGTGATGGTGATACTATGGAATGACGGTGTCTCTGCTTGCGATTCTGGAACTCTCGAGAAAGAAGTAGTGAACGGGGATGGTCGTGGAAAGATCATACTCGGCTTGGGCAGCAGTGAAGAACCGTCATTTTTGTTTACTCTTAGGCCAAAGTGCGGAGCAGTCGCACCGCTTGAAGGAGGAGGAGGAGGGGTTTGATTCATGATTTAGGGTCGCGTAGCGGGGTGGAAAAGGTAAAGGCTGTACAACAAAAGGGGAAACAAGGTGGCTCCCAGGGATAATAAGATAGTGAGACGAGAGGGATCTATGGTTTAAACAGACCTTGAGGTGAATGAGGCAGTGTGACATTCGTCTAGAATCACGAGGCAGTGGCTTCCCGGAAAATGGACCGACTTCATACCTTGAAAACAACAACTATGGACGACCTCTTGAATACGGTCATAGACGCACAGCAAATTTACCATCAAGAGAGGGCCGACTCCAATATTGGACGCTATATGGGTCAAATAGCGGAAAAAATTCACTACTACGGAACTGTCATGGATGTTCTTGTGCAGCATCACCCCGAGTACACGGCCTTGGCGTGGGGTGCTATGAAACTATTGGTTGGAGTACGTGAATTCTCTTCGAATCTTTCGAATACTAGAGGTCTCTTTGTTCCCTCTAAACATATTAAGTGTGATAGGCCGTTTTCGAGCACAAAAATACCGGACTGACTATCGCAAATGGCCTTCTTGATATCGCGGACGCTCTATCTCGTGCTACCCTAGCCACATCTTTATACCCAACTTCATCAATTAAACAGATGTTTGCCACCCTCTATTCGCATATCATCCGGTTTCTACTGCGGGCGTTTGAGTGGTATGAGGAAGGATCTTGGAAACGAGATCTCCACGCTATTACTAAACCTGCTGCCCGGCGATATAACGACATCATCAGCGATATCCATCGAACCCAGATAAGATTGCGGCTCATGCAACCGCAGGTAGCCAAGCAGAGCAGCGTGATATAAACCAACAGTTTCTCGCAGCCCAGCGAATGGTAGAAGGAAATGCGTCATCGAATACAGCCAGCCAAGCGAAGATACTACAAAAGCTCCAACAATTGCACGACCTTATCACTGCTACACGTGCAGAACAGGCAGAGATATCTCGCTCTGTATTCATGTCCAGTCGACTCAAGCACTTCACGTGATATAATCCCGTGCTCAATTGACCATCAGAGCTCCCTACAAATGTCCATTGGTCTCCGCAATCACCGTCGCCACAGAGAGAACAAAAACAACTCCCTTCTGGAGAAACCCTCGTCTACAATCCTGGAACCAATCAACCACTTCCTCGCTTCTTCCAGTCAAAGTACCGATTGCAGACAGAGAGGTCGCTCAAGACTTTTCTACCAATATCGTCAAGCAACTTCTTAGCGACAAAGTAGCTAACCTGTGGGTCTTGAATCCCCAAATGAACTGTCACCCTGTCATCGCCACACTCAAGAGTCTCATATATCAGACCGTGACCATGATCGATACATCGGGGACTCAAAGCAATATTCTACAATATCTGGACCAATTCAATCATGCAAGCCTTCCTGAGCATTTTCTAGATGTGCTGGCTGCACTCCTTCGTCCGTTGCGGGTTGTATACATGATCGTGCAGCTGGAAGCTATCGATCCGCACTATGCAAAGGAATTATTTTCTTGCCTTCAAAGTCTAATCAGGAAGCTGGCTGACAGTGGCTCAGTAACCGTGCTGATAATTCTCCTTCTTAGCTGGAGTCCGAAAAGCTTCTCGAACCACGAAGGACCAATTCAGCCTCTTAGGCTGTGCATGCGGGGAAGATCTCGACGTCGGAGGCATTTGATGCCTCATCAACCTCTCCACCGAGGGAGGCTCACGAGGAATTGAAATATCTATGCAGTAGCATTGGTTAGGCCAACCAAGATCTTGGAGAAATAGCGTGACAGTAAAGATTAAGAAGGCGAGATAAGGAAATCTTTGCGACGGCTCACTTATTGGTGCATGCCTTGCGATGCAAAAGGAAACATCCATCGAAGAGGCGACCCAGTCATACTTCGTAAATCTCCTCAGCAAAAAATTTAGTTTTAAAGTAGAGCCCGTCTTAAGGCTGGTAATGGAATCAAACACAAATAGACGAAGCCCTTCCCTAGTTATGTATATCGCTTCACTACAAGGCCAAGCTACCCAACTACTATTCCCTTTTAAACACTGACTACATATTTGTTGCCTTTGACACCGCCTCTCATCAATTTTTTCCAAAGCTGGCTGAATTGCTTCAAACTCGTTGCCTACGACCTCGACTCTTGTAGGAAGCTGGAACTTGCCTTCCTCCAGCAATTCAGATAAACCCTTCAGCACCGCCATCCCGCCCTTGGTGCCAAAAATCTGGCGACCAAAGAGTACAGATGCCTTGACCCCCTCTGGTACTGTCACATTCTGACCGGTGACAACCTGCGAGTAGAGTTGTGGGCCATTTGGATTGAGTGCCGCGAAGACTGCGGGCTGATTAGCTGCAGCTGCGACCGGATCAATGATGGCGTCTACACCGGCACTACGGGAAGTTGAAGATCTGATATCAGTGGGATCATCCTGAGCATGTCTCTCAAAGCAACGAGTGGCACCCAATGAAAGGAGGCGCTCATGGTGCTGCCTTGAGCTGGTGGTAAGAATTATTGCATCAGGCAAGGCCAGCCGCAAGTACTGGATTGCGGCTGCACCGATGCCGGAACTACCACCCAAGACGAGAATATATTCCAGCTTATACTCGCTGATACCTGTGGGATCAAGATGTGGCAGGGGCAAATGCAATCCCACCGTAACTGCGGCGGCGGCAGTTACGGTTACAGTCCTATCAACGGGTTAGCGCATATTTCATTCCTACGAGCTTGACACAGCTTACAGGAGTGATGCTGCCTGCTCGAAGGTCAACGAAGGAGGTTTCTTGCCAACAAAATGCACCGGGTCGGTAAAAAATCTCTTGGAAGGCACCAGCCTTGGGCTCCATACCGGCTAAGCTAAATACTTCATCGCCGGGTTGAAATGCGGTGACCTCGTCACCAACAGCCTCAACAATTCCAGCAGCGTCAACACCTAGCACAGCGGGCCAGGACTGGACCATGATGCTAAATGCACGATTCTTCCAATCCAGACCATTCAATCCCACGGCTTTGGTACGGATAGATATCTCGTTCGGTCCGGGAGGCGGGGTGGAGACGGAGACTAGAGCAAACGAGCCACCTTTTTCGGACAGCTGGTACTGAAGGTGATTCTTGGACATCTTAGCACTGAGGCTGGAAATGGGGGTCAGATTTGGTGTAGAATGATATTGAAATTGGGCGATTTTCTTAAAACAATTCGTGAATACGAGGCAGTGACTCTCGGTGCAAAAAACGAAGACAGCAGAAGCGTATGAAGGTCTTCACTGAATGAAATACTTTGCTGATGTATTCCAATGTGTAACGGCCACTGGGATACCTGTATCTAATAGGTTCTTTGTCTGAAAGCTTCGGCTTCGGCCATACATAGAATTGCACGAGCCTTAACCTCGACACTTGCGGACTCAACCGGAGAATCAAATGACGGAGTTAAACAATGGCCTTAAAGTCCTGTAGGTATAGACACTGGTTCCTCAGATAAATAGTTGTTATGGATGCATGTCTGGGACAGTTTATCAAATCGATATAGGGGTTCGGGCAAGGGTAGCCACAAACCCGGGCTGTTTACTGTGGTCGGGATACATAAAAATGTTAGCGTGGTACTTCCATCCCCAGTCGGGATCAGCCCAATATCAAGGCCATACAAGGATACCTACGCTTTACTCTGGCCTCTGTTCAGCATTTCACAGAGCGGCTATGCTACGCTAGCCCAAGGAGTTGAAGTGCAAGGCGCACTACAGCGCATTGCTTCGGGGCATGGGATTAGGTTGAGTATGGATTTGAGCTAAGAGACGACCTAGCTCGCTCGAGTATTAAGGCGAGTACAGGCGGGGTATGTATCACCTAGCCCAGATTCTAGCTAGGATATATCTTTCTACTCGAGTGTCAAGCCCGGAACTATGTGGGTCGAGCGTGGAATATGTATGTGCATTTTACATTTTCGGACTTAGTCCCGACAAGCCGGCATGGACTTTGTACTCATTTGAGTCTCACGTTATGGCTCAGTAGTAACTTTGAAATTTCACTCTAGTACCCTATGCTGTCGATTGTGTATTACAACTTAACGATCATGCAGGTGCCGCATTTATGATGCTGGCAGACAGCACATCTGTCGGAGGCTAAGTCAGGATTATTCATCGAGTCGCAGTGACACTGAGTCGCAGTGACACTATCCCGGAACAAATATCGTGTTAAGACATGGGTATCTACACTGAAAATGTTGGAGAAAGTATCAAATCAACTTACACAAACCCACCAGTTCGCGTGGCCGATATAGGAAGCATCGAAATGCCTGAATTTGAAACTGTGTTTCGGCTGCCCTATGAAAGCGACGAGTATCTGAATAACGGAGAGGTAATTGAGCACACGCCAATGATCTGGGATGGCAAGAATATGGATAACTGGGTAAACTCACACACCCATGCAACTGATAATGTTGAGATTGCAGTGCGCCCAGAGAAGAAGAAAATTCGCCATCGTCGGCATATGTTGGAAGCATCACAAGCAAGGGATTCGATGAATTTGCTTCCACTTGAACTGACAGACTTCCTCATTATCATCTAAATAACTTGGCGGCAATCAAGGATGTCTAGATGATCTAAACAGACAGGATATGCAGGGATGGACGCCGTTCCATCACGCAATAAGTGCTGCTTATCTGCGGAAAAGCCCTGATGTATTTCAAAAGGTGCAATTCCTTCTGTTAAAAGGTGCGGATATCAATATCAAAGGGAGGGTAAGAGAGCTCTTTTGGCCGGAGAAAATGCCCGCGGATGAGTTTACGCCTGGCCAGACGTGCCAGGCCTTGGATGTTTCTCTATACAAGAAGTTTGAGAAGGAGGTTGAGACAACGGAGGTATCTCCGAACGAAGGAAACAATAACCGAGAATCAAGGCGCAGTCCAATACCAGGTGGAAATTCACCCGCTGAAAGCCAAACCTAAACTGGAATGTCAGATCTGCCTACTAGTTCTAGTTAATGAATGCAGCTGATGTCAAGTGGCGAGATCAGTTTGTTGCGCCCGGTGGAGAATCCACAGTTGCCCGTCCCGATTAGGCAAGTCTCGTATCCGCAGTCAACGATGAAGATGAGATGAATGAGGTGATCAAGTATATAAAGAGAAGAAGTAATTGATCGAAACAAGCACTCGGTTATATTTCAAATCAATTTTATCATGTCTAATACTACACTAGCCACCAAATCCGAACTCACCTACCTAGAGACAGAGGTTCGCACCTCTTTGTCTGCCAGTAGTTCGAGTACACTATACAACACTCTGGACGACCAGTCCCCCTTCCACCCAGATAAAACCCTCCTCATTCAAGCCCGAGGCGTCGGATGTTTCCGACTCCCCCTTCCCAACCGCCAACTTGAAATCGACATCATTCACCCGGACGGCCATCCGGCATACATCTCGACCCGCGACCGGGTTTGCTCCGGCAATAGCGTCCTGTCCAACGCTAAACTCGGCGATCTCATTCGCACGGAGTACTTTTTCGGTCCGAATCGGGATCCCGTGGTTCATCTCCTTCAATCTTCAACTGGGAATACCGAAGAGATACAACTCCGTGGGGAATGGACTTCGCGCTCGGTTTCGTTCACGACACCCTCGGGCAGAGAGTTGCGATGGTCGTATGCTAAGGAGAACCGACCTGCTGATCGCAAAGTCAACTTGATTGTTTTGAGTGTGGCTGAAAACTCAATGGGTGAGAAGAAATCATCGCAGATTCCCGAGCGTCGTCTGGCGCAGCTTCTGCGATGCAAGGAGACGAGGACTCCGCAGACGTCGCGGAGTTCGGCGGGAAATGGGGGGACGCTACAAATGGATGAAGAGGCGTTGCGGATGTACGGGGTAGATGAGGCTCTTGTGGTCGCGACGTGTCTGACGATGTTAAAGAAGGAGGTTGATCGGCGTCGGATGATTCAGATGATGGTGATTGCTGGGGCTGCTGGTGGTGGGCCATAGGAAACATGGTGGAGGTGATTGGCATTTATGGTCTTGATGGCGATTGTATTCATGAAGTATTGTTTTGTTTTACAGACTGTATGACCTATAGTTGTTAGTTTGAAATGAATTAGCACTCCATATGCGATCAGAATTGAGTTCTTTAGCTACATCCTGTAATAATAGAAGATGGGGATATTTCAACAAAAGGATCAGAAAAAAATCAATCATCTCTGCTATCATTCAAATCCACTGGTATATCTAGTTCTATTCCATCATCATCATCATCTCTCTCTCTCTCTCTCAAGGTATATTCAAGTCCAAACCATAACAACCTAATAACCAGGGGGAACCTGCCCCTCGGCTACATTGCATCATCGTCTCCATCTCTCCCCACATCCTTCCGCGGAGTCCATCATCACATCACTTGCGCTCACTCAACAACTCCGCAATATGCCCATTCAACCAATACCCCTCCAATTCCTCGGCCGACATAGTCTTGGCCCCAGAGATCCAACCCCGACATTCACTCGCACCACAGGTACACTGGAACGGCTGATCCATCTCCCACTCCGTACTGGGATAAAAGAAAGTCAACGCATCCCCGACCTTGAGCGGCTTGTCGTCCACGACGCGCACCTCCATGCGGGCCATGTCGAAGACGAGCGAGGGCGCGCAGGAGTGGTTGCAGTAGACCAGGTCGGAGTTGAGTTCGATGTGGGACTCCCGTCCGGTTTGGACGCTGGTGTAGGCCTTGGTGCCCGGGGTGGTGCCGGTGATGGGGGCGAAGATGGCGCCGGCGGGGAGAGAGATGAGCGAGTAGGCGCCGCTGCCGAAGGCTTTGGGGCTGCGGTTTACGCGTAGACGGTCGGGATGAGTCGGGAGGGGTTCGGTGTGAGGGACAGGGACCGTTGTGGGGGGGATGGGGTCTGCTGAAGGCATTGTAGGTGGTTGTGTAGAGTAGAGTAGAGTAGAGTAGAGTAGAGTAGAGTAGAGTAGAGTAGAGGAGAAGAGTAGAAGAGAAGTAAAGAAGGATATAGTTGGGAGGTTGAGTAGAGTAGGAGGAAGACGGAAGCAGCAAAGAAGTACGAGTATGGATGACCGGATCGAGAGTCTTCCTTTTTATACTCATTTCTTGTATTCTTCTTCTTCCTTCTTCTCCCTTCAACCGAGGACCACTGAGTTTCCCCCAGTGGGGTCGAGTTTCAGGCCATCGCGTAGATTGACTTGTGGTGTATACTCGTGGGTATTGGTGGACATAGAGACACTGGTGTTTGGTACTGGACGGAGGAGAGTATACCATAGAAGATCATACGAGAGTACTAATCTGCACATTCACATGCTATTGATAATCTACACTCTACAATCATCTCCTCCATTGTATCCGTGAATCTATAATCCCGTCAGCCCAGCTTTGTGTCTGTATTTCCCGCAATTTCCCCTCGGGCGGCTCCTCCAGTCCCTAGTAGGCCGAGGCAAACCGCCAGGAACATTACAGACGTCGGAATAACTACGGCGACAAGTCTAAACTAAACTCATTAGGCTCTCCGGGCGGATGCCGCTAAAGATCTTCTAGCGGCCGATCGGTGGTTTACTTGAAGTCTTAGTGACTTTGCACATGTTTTGGAGACTCTGGAAACGGAAGAATGTCCGTTCACATGCAAAAGTCTTGGTTAACCAAGGGTGATTTTGTTATTTACATAGCATCCGATCATGTTGTACTGTATGCTGGAACCACCTTGTTAGTAGTACTCCCTCCTTCATATCCCATTTGAATTCATCTTCCGCAACAACTCGTCCCCCTTCAACCATCGCTCCAGATTCTCCGCGACTTCCCGGTACCATCCATTCAACAAGTCCTCTTCACCATATCCCATCTAAATCCCACCAAAAAAAACAATGATTAGCACTGTGCCTTGACTTTCTTGTGGAAAAGACTCAAAAACTCACATGCGGGGTTAGCAACACCTCACTCCGCCCCTCCTGGCCCCACGCCGTCGTGCGCCAGGGACTCTCCAACGGTAATGGCTCCGGATCAAACACGTCCAGCGCCGCACCTCGAATGCGACCGGCCCGTAATGTATCCAACAAGGCTGCCTCGTCAATCAACGGACCCCGCGAGGTATTGATGATCAACGCCTGGGGCTTCATCTGAGCCAGATCCGCGGCCCCGACAATCCCCCGACTGCGATCAGATAAAACACTGTGCACGGAGACAATATCCGCCTGTCGGAAGAAGTCTTCCTTCGATGAAGCTGCCACAAAGCTGCCCGTGGGTAGATCTTGCGCCCGAGCCTGCTCATCCGCTTTTTCCTGGGTCAAATTGGTCGACCACGCGATGACTTGCATGCCAAATGCCTGTACCGCAATCTTGCCCACCTGCGACCCCAGTTTCCCCAGTCCTAGTAATCCCAATTGTTTCCCCGAAAGAGTCATCCCGAGCGATCCCTGCCACCCACCAGCTTTGACCGCTGCATCGTCCCGAGCGACATGCCGCGCCAATCCGAGGATCAATGCCCATGTATGCTGCACTGTGGAGTTGACACCGGGCGGTCGGCCCTCGGTGCCTGCGACCGCGACCCCATGTTGCGTGAACGCGTCGATGTCGAGCGAGAGATTGCGCGTGCCCGTGGTCAAGAGGAGTTTAAGGTTGGGCAGGGCGGTGATGGTCGATGCGGCGAAGGGGGTGCGCTCGCGCATGGCGAGGATCACGTCGAAGGGGAGGAGCCGTTGGATGAGGGCATCTTGTTGGGTTGGATCGCGGGGGTCGAGGGTTTCGGGGAAGGAGGTGATTTCGACGCGGTCTTCGAGGTGGGCGAAATGGGTGCGGGCAATCCCTTGGTAGTCGTCGAGAATGGCGAATTTGGGTTTGGACGACATGGTGGAGGGAGGTGGGAGGAAAGTGATGGTAATTGAAGCAGATGAGAGTAAAGGGAGTATGATGGTATCAGTATCTCGAGATCTACCCCGCCTGTGGGGACGAAGGGAGAGTTAGTTATCCAGCAAGTGTGAGTTGTGTCAGTATTTCAGCAGGAGTACACCCGGTTCCCGGGCTCACTCTTTCCCCAAGAAAGCCAATTCGTAGTCAATTGAGTCAATTCAGACCAAATCCTAACCACATTCGTCACCGAGTGTGGAATGTCGTGCTTCTAGTCGGGTATATTCCATCCGGGCGGCCGAGGTCATTGCCGATAAGATGATCCGAATGATACAAGAATTCCGAATGGGGGAGGGAAACCGAGGCATTGAAATGAGTACCACATAGTATTTATAGTACGGGTCAAATCTAAAGTATGGAATTCATGGATGTTAGGTAGTTCATCTGGCAGCTCCAAATGTTCCTCGGAAATACGGAATATTGGTTAATGCTGATGCATAACAAGAGCAGGGTTGATCCTAAACTATCGTGGAACCATCTTAATCATAATTGAATACCATAACTAGTTACTTGGTACCATGAATCATGAATTTGAAAAATCCAAATATCAAGTCATACCATGCATATCTCCCGCTTGCTCATGTCTTCTAGGATCTCATTCTACCTTGGTCGCATCCACTTACAATCATCCATCTTCTTTCAATCCTTTTCACTCATCCACCCACCCTATTGAATAATGGGCTTCGGCTCTCGAATCATCAACATAAACGTCTCTTGACCTTGTCCACCGTACTGCTCCCGATCAAGACGGACTTCTTCAACTGGCTTCCATCCATGCTTGAGGTACACCGGATAGCCCTCACCAGTCGCCTCCAAGTACACCCGCACCTGCCATTCATCGGCCTTGGTGGTACCCCATCGCAACAGGGTTGACCCTATCCCACGTCCTTGGTGAGACGGCAGTGTCGCTAGCAGGTCCAGCACTGTTCATGTTAATCCTCACTTCGACAAGATACACAACAAGACACAAGTTCAAGCGTGGAGACCCTTACTCATATCCTTCTCCGTAACGTGCTTCTTCCGAGACTCCTCCAACAACCCCCGAAACCCTGCCATGAGCGCCTCATTCATTGGGCGCGGCGCAAATTGAAATGGATCTCGGGCAGCTTCCTGCGCCTTTTCGCTCAAAACGGGCAAATTCGTTCGCGGAGACAGCGATTCGGGGATATGCCATCGCGCATAGCCTACAGTTGCACCGCTGGCTGGATCGGCCACCTTGAGTACATGCATTTGTGGGTTGGCGAGGTGCTTCATGGTGTACATGGATTTGTAGGTTTCGAGGGCGTCTTGGGTGGTTCCCGGGAAGACTTGCGATAAGAGGCCTCGGCCTTGGAAGCTGAGGGTGTTGATTTGCGCGAGGGCGGGTGCATCGCTTTCTTCGGCGTATTGGATTTGGTATGCCATGGTGAGATGTTCAATTTGGTAGGCTTAGCCAAATAATCGAGGTGAATATAGATGTGAAAAGTTCAACGGTCAGCAACATCAAGAGTTGGAAGAGGAGAAGAGGAGAAGAGGGAAATTCTATCATCGCTGCGAGTGGTGAAGTTCGAGTCATTGCGGGGACTTGATCGGGAATTTGACTAACTCGTTAGGGCGCAACTAGCGACGCTACATAGCAGAACTGCGATTTATTGTTCGTATTTAATCACCGTATTCAGAGCTGTATAGCTGTATAGGAGATCCTGGCTAGAGGTTTATTGGAATGTTTCAATAACATCGCAAATGAGCGGACTATCAGTCTGCTCGGAGATCCAGGATGAACCACCTTCGAGTATGAGGACCTAGTATACTCAGCCCTCCGCGCGGAATCAGAGAGCCTTGTTGCATCGTGCTGCGCCCCACCCCAATGTAAACTGCCGGTATACGAAGGGCTGTACGAATGACTAGATGTGAACGGGACTTTTAACGATATGATCGAACAAAACACACGATGTAAATGATTGTGAGCCCTCTCTGGTCCGATCGACTTGAAAATTATGATCATTGTTGTCGTAAGGCTAACCCATCAGAGAGTCCCGATTTCGAACCCATCTTCCCTAGATTGATGCGCATGAGGTATCACCATGACCTACCTAGTGTCTTTGTCCATAAGGCTCTCTGAGTCACTTCCGCTCGATGTATCATAGCCGTTGCTTGATAAAGTCCACCACAGCCTGATCGTATTTAGCCACGTAGGCATGATGGGCCGCATTGTTGTCAAGTGGATATGGAGAACAACTATAAAAGCAACGAGTTGATGATTTAGACAAAGTCCTGGTACTCGAAGGGTGTCGATCCTGTTACTCACCATTGACTATCGCCTATGTCACAATAGCTGTGGATAGACAAAGCGAAAGGTTCACATGACCAGGGGACCAGACGGGGGAATAGCTATCATCGGATGTTAGTACATCGAAAACCGTATCAACGGCTCTCACACTTACTCCGAGTCCAATATTGCATGTTCCAACATTCCACGACTGCAGGGGCACAAAGGTCTCATCTCCGTATGCAATGACACCAATCACTGCTCATACTAGTCAGCCTCCGCAACTGTGAATACTATACGAGCCTTAGATCTTACCGTTGGAGGCATATTTCCTATCAAGTGCGGTTACTGGAATGAATCCAATAGAAGACGTTCCACAAATTGCGTCCATTGTGAGACATGCGCCCTGGATTTGAATCAATTTAAATTGCTTTCTCCTATACCGGGGAGTTGTGCAACTCACCAATGAGTAACCCACGACAACGATCTTGGCCTTGGGGCAACTAGCCACATAGCTGGTGACATAGTCCTGCAACAGCTGCGCTCCATCATACACAGCGACAAACTTATTTTCTGCACCATATTGATAAGGAAGACCGAGACTTGTCGAGCCGGGAATCTGTTTCAGGATGAGGTCTTGTAGTGACGCCATGACATTCAACGGGTCAAAGCCTGTTTCTCCGGTCGCTGCTTGCCCACGGGCAATGATAGCATGCACACCTGTGGCACATTGCTCTGGTGGGACGCTTTGCCCATGAGTTTGTTGGAAGAAGAGACCAGAGGCGATCACGGATATCGTCAGGGAGTAAAAACGGATCAAGCCAAGCATTTTGCTGGTTGATTGCTCGGGTCAGAGCAGGACTCGAGAGTGAACTACTTGGCGATCTGCCACAGCCGCGATCCAAGGGGGCTTTTGGTGTATTTGTTATAAAGACCCGACAGGAGCGATTAGCTAGCCCCCTACGGAGTGGAGTATGGTAGGTAATGTGCTGCAATAAAAAAGTCCTTCTGGTCACTTACCAGTCCGTGCAGTACAGCTTGGAAGAGCCGAGGCCCACAAATTTTGTCGACATGGGATATTTTTTGACATATCAAGAAGTCCTAAGGCCTGATTACATGGGCACATGCGTTCTGGATTGGCTTGTTCCTGGATCACGTACCACACTGAATGATAGATTGGTGCAATAGAGTTGTGGATATGTCCCGCTTTACCAGGGTTGAGATTGTGATCAACAGGGTCGGGTCCGACGTGACTTTTGGGCCTATCGGGCTTGATTGTAATGTCAGAGCTCGGCATTCCACATGCTACCACATAGGTTATCTATTATCTCAGCCCTGGAAGACCTCGCGCTATGAGGTAACAACAATATTCTTCCATTACTGTAGCCCGAGCGAGTGTCAGTGCGGCAAGCCCATAGTTCAAAGACATATACGAAACGGGGCCCCAAGGAGCTTACCAGGCAACGCTCAATATCAAAACGGGCCATGCACCGAGCGAAAATGCATTCTCAGGCGATCCCTTCGATTGAATCTTTTGTCACAACCTGGATCAGGGCACTTGTAGTGATCTGCCAGAAGGTGTCTGGTTCTACTATGCCGCCTCAACGAGGACTCTCTTGGAAAGGTGCCTGAATAAGCGCAACCTTCCCAGCGACATTGGAACCGGCCTGAACTACAAATGAATGAGAATCTTTCGATTCTGCACAAAAATGACTTGTTGTGAACAAAAACTTACTCGGCCTGTTCTCTTTGGGCGATATGAATGAGAAGCCCGATTCCTAGGACGATCAAGATTGCCCAAGGACGCGACGGAGCTTTCATTAAGACTTCCATTGTCCAGACTTGGTAAGAAGGGGCTGTGTTCGCTGGCTTGGAATGAGACCATTTTACTCCCTGGTTCCATGGAATTTGCGGTAATGGTCTCTTGATTCTCGACATTTCTGGTACCATGATACCCGTAGACAGAAGAATCGGAGGTTTCTAGATATGACGCCGACGGCCACCAGAATCCCACCAAGTTAAGTTCTCCCACGTTATTAGAGGGTGGAGTGCCTAACCCTCCGTAAGGGAACCATTGTTTACTGAAATCACGCGTAGAGAAAGTCCGCTCAAATACAGTGCTGCTTGCTTCTGATAATAAGAAGGGCGCTTCAGAGTATAGTGAATTATGTGAATTCCCGGAAGCCGAGTTCTCCAAATTTTGAACGAATTCCGCGTCGTCAGGACGGGAAGGCATTGCGAAGAGCAATTTTGGTGAGAAAGCGACGCGGATAGAGAATGAAGCCTTCAAGAGCAATATGTTAGGGTGGCCGTGGCCGTTCATTCTGCACTGTGGGAAGACAAGAAGTACTTAAGGAAACAGCGAAAGTATCTCACGGACCAAGACCTCTTCAAACAGCGTTGCTTTCAACTTAGGCAGCTGCCTGATCAGCAACTACAGGCCGATGTACTTCAGAGATAGCAATGGCTATTCCACTGAATGCATCAAACCACCTGCACTCAAGTTGAAATGGAAAGATCGATCGTGGTGGGAGCGGATTCAGACTGAAGAGGGGAGCAGGACGGTCGGGACACAAAAGATGTACAAGGCACACAAGGCATACGGTATATGCACGCCAACTTTGCACCTGTCCAATCATCGCGTGATGCGAATCACCGCGTACTCAAGGTCACCTCTTGGTGAAACTAACCAACATTACCCTCTTCAGTGAAGCAAATCAATCGACCGCAGAATATAAATATTCTGACGCTGATTGGAGCTTGCTCAAATCGTCGCGCATACAGTGTAGCTTGATAGCAAATCTGCCTTTTACGAAACCTAGGACTTAGCGGGGTGGTCACCAGGACTTTCTCTTTCAGCGTTAACCCTCTAATACTTGAGCACTCCCCTTAGTACAGGAAATAATCCTGTCACATCATCTTTCAACAGTCTTGAATTTCTTTCCTATGGACGACTCAGATTGGAAGGCTTATAGGGCCGAAATTGAGCGTCTATAACTGAAGGAGAAGGTGACACTCAAAGAACTGGTGAAGATTATGCGGGCTGAACACAAATTTCATAAAACGTGAGACATGCACGACTCCACATCCAGGGAACTCACACATATAAGGCGATTTCACCTGCTTATATTGTCGACCTAGGATTCTTATCACAGAAATGGAATTGAAGACTCATATTTTCGAGGCGCTAAGAGTCAACAAATGACCAGAGAACTCAATGGATAGGAATATATGACTAGTAGTATCCAAGGAACCAGACTATATAGATTTGATTCCTATGATTTGATCCCCCTCAACGCCTCCCACTCATGCTCCAACATTCCAAACATGACCAGATCATGCCAAGTGCGAAGGTGATATAGAGCTTCTCGTTCCCGACCTTCCTCCACAAATCCAAGTTTTTTGTAAAGCTTCAGTGCATTCGAGTTGAATGAGAATGCACATAGACTGACCCGATGCAATCCGGCATGCTGAAAGGCCCAGTCTAGAGCCCAATTGATAGCTTCACCGCCGTATCCCTGACCACGAAACCCGTCTGCAAGTGATATACCTAGCATAGCGCATCGATGATGCTCCCTACCTGGCGGTTGGGTGTAGAAAATGCTCAAGTGTCCGATAGGCACGGGTTTTGGTTCTTTGCCGCCCTCTGAAGAAGATACAGTCTCGGGTGATGGAGGTAGGCAAATAATCACCCCGAGGAAGGCGTCTTGCAGCATTTTGATAAAATCATCTGCGTGCTTCTGGAATAGAGGTCCCTTACGGCGGGCAGTGCTCATTTTTTGGACGGTAGGATCATTGAGAATTCTTTGAATGAATTCCTTGTCCGAGTCGGTGTTCTCGGCTGCACGGTAGACAAGGCGTTCAGAATTGAAATGTAGAAGACCTTCTGGATTTGAGATTGAAGCCATTGTGAGCCTTGAAAAAGCAATATGTCATGTAGTTTTTCATAGATTACAGAAGGAATAGACGGAAAGGGGATTATAGAGGGTAATAAATAGAGGGTAATAAATACCGAGAAACCCAGAAACGAGTCGGGGTCCCAATTAGGTATCTAATAACTGATATGGCAATGTGGAGTAAGCGGCTGTGAGCCCCATTAGAAGGCGCCTACCTGCCGACCGTAAGAATTATGATTTGCATCATTACTTGCGGCATTGCCTCGTCTTATAGGCCTTGAGAAATATTTCAACTTCCAGTTTCCTTTCTCTAGAGTTATTCGGGAATAGCAAGGTGCTCTTTTTCGGACACAGGCGATCATGACACGTAGAATCAGCTAAAACCCTAGCAGAAAATCCATATTCCGCGAAGGAGAGACTGCCATCAAGAGTTCCAAGCATTAAAAATGTCGAAAAACATTGTCATTCAACGATGACCCGAGTTCCATTTGACCAGCGCCCCTCAAAGAACCGTGAGATACGCCGCGCACTCGATCAGTATATCTCATCTCCTAGTGCCAATATGGTCTGTGGCTTGATGATATGCCTGAAGTTAAGAAACTCAGTTTTTACCATTGCCATAATATGTGGCGGTCTCTGGGAGTACTATACCTCTTCGGAAACGAATAAGAGTCCTATATTGTGAGAGATTTGGGATGTAGGTTGCTTCCATACCTCTAGCGAGAGTCACAAAATCAATTGTCCGATTCAGGAACTTTATTTTTGAGCACTCTATTCTACGACCTTGCCTATTACAGAATGACTTTCTGTTTCTGGAGCTCATTCAGGAGGTTGTACGGCGTCTGTGGCCCCAGGGAACCCCAGCCCTAGTTAAGACGAACAGTCGACATGGAAGTTTTGCAGAAGCCTATTATTAACTTTGACAGGATCGTTCCACCTTTGCTTCTTTTGACGTGCGGTAGAGATTGAAAATATTCTTCTACTTGGTTAAGTCTTATGTACGATAGCGACTAGGGCATGTATGTACATGTAAAATCCTAGGCGAAATATCCCTCGAATTAAGCTATTCATAGGCTTAAAAGGATTTCTTAGACTCAATGCTGTGAAGAGACTCTTTCCCCCCAGTTTCCCCCTGACTCATATTTACCGTATTATCGCGGTATTGTTTATTGACATTATTCATGTTGCTTACCCTTGAATCATCATGTGGCGATTCTGGACATGGAAGCACCTGACTTGTTCGGGGGTCGCCTCTGTCGTCATCTGCCAAAGCTTGTCTTGTCTTCTCTTTCCTCTTTCTTTTCTCTCACCTCTCACCTCTCACCTCTCACCTCTCGATCTCAGACCCTATCACCATATCTATCTCTCATTTATCTTATTCGCTGGAATTTAAGCAACTCCAGATATCGCCACCTTGGTCCACATTCCCAAGATCTTTGGTCTGCATCAACTGGTTCTTCCCACGCGTTCGCGGCGCTAAATTCGGCATAGTGGCTCTACCTTCCCCCCGCCGGTAACAACGTCCGTCCAATCGCTTCCACAGACTGAGTCGTGTTTTTGACGGCCTTGATTCTCTGCTGCCCTGTTTTGCAAACTTTCCCTGGCGGGGAGAGGGACATTGTGCAAATCCCGAAAATAAACCAAAAGCCCATCTGCAAGGCTGATTGATCTAAGCCGCATCTTCCGCTGAACGTCCATTCTTCTTTTCCTCTTCTATGCTTGTTGCGATCGTGCGATCGTGCGACCGGAGCCCCGCGATCCCTCGAAATCTGTGATTCCTCTTGGGCCCTTTTCGGCTACCCGATCTCGACTTCCAACCCTTGTCGGAGAGTCCGATCTGGTCGATGATTTCAATGATTGAATGATTCTTCTTTCCTAGCTCTCTTTCGATCGTTTAGTGCCCTGCCACTTGGCAGGGTAGTGAGAAACAAGATGGTTCTGGACCAACAAATGCTCCACCTCAACCTCGAAGATCGCCGGCCCGTTAATTTCGCCATGGTTGTCACGCCTCCCGCCGAATCTGAGCTCAGAACGCACGATAAAGCCACAGGATCCCTGTTGCATGACCCCGAGTCTACCACAACGCCATCGAGTGCTAGCGCGACCCTGACCAATGACCCTATGAGCCGGATTTATCGATACACCCCGACCCCGACAATCGTGCTCGATGGCTCGCTTCGTATCATCGAAGCATCCGACAGCCACTTGACCCTGTTTCATCACACTCGGGAGGAAATACTGCGAACGAGCATCTACGACTTATCCCCGCATATTGTTCCGGCGCCGGATATCGCGTCGCTGAGTGGCGCGTTGGGCGCTGCCATCACGGCGCGCACCTCACAGGTTATTCCGACGGTCCGTGTTGCCAAGTCTAATGCGCAATACTCTCTCCGGGTAACGCCGATCTTCGAAAACGATACCCTGATCTACGTCCTGCTCGAAGCGCACTCCGCGGGAGTTGAACAGCACAGACCGAAAATCAGTGAACAAACGTTCCTGAATGAGACCTATAAGATTCTCATTAACACCGTGAAGGAGTATGCAATCTTCATGTTGGACAATCGTGGCCACATCGCGACGTGGAATTCCGGGGCTGCCATCTTAAAGGGTTACACTGCGAATGAGATTATTGGGAAGCATTTCTCCACCTTTTACGGACGCGAGGATTGCTTGGCAAATAAACCGGCACGAGAGCTCGAACTCTGCCTGAGAGATGGCAAAGTAGAGGACGAAGGATGGCGCTATCGGAAGGATGGGAGCCGCTTCTGGGCCAACGTGATGATCACACCTATTTATCAATTTGGTCGACATGTTGGGTTTGTCAAAGTCACTCGGGACCTCACAGAACGCAGAGCCGCGGAAGAACGACTGATCGAAGCGTTTGAAGAGTCATCAAAACTCAAGACTGAATTTTTGGCAAACATGTCGCACGAATTGCGCACCCCCATGAACGGAATGTTGCTCGCCCTGACGATGCTGATGCGAACGCCGTTGACGAACGATCAGCAAGAGTATGCGTCCATCCTGGAAGACTCAACCACGATCCTGCTGCAGGTCATCAATGATGTACTGGACTACTCGAAGTTGTCATCTGGATCTTTTTCTCTCAACACAGACGTACTGAACATACCAAACATTGTCAATGCGGTCATTCGGAACTGTAAGCCATCTCTGAAACCCGGAGTGGTTCTAGAGAGCGTCATCGCCCCGAGTTTCCCCCAAAATATCAGAGGTGATCCCCTGCGCTTCCGACAAGTGTTGCAAAACTTGGTGGGCAATGCAGTGAAATTCACCGAGAAAGGGTACGTCCATGTTAAAGCGTCACATTCGGCTGATCCAAATGACCCTCATGGTTACCTTATCTCAGTCCAAGTTGAAGATACTGGTATTGGCGTACCCGAAGCTGCAGTCAACACGCTCTTTACTCCCTTCACTCGGTTTGCAGACTCTGCCACACGTCGCTATCAGGGAACGGGTCTCGGACTTTCCATCTGCAAAAGCCTGGCGGAATTGATGGACGGTGCCGTCGGATTCCATGCCAACCCAGAACGATCGGGTAGTGTGTTTTGGATCTCGGTCAAGATGGGCCGCATCAACCGGCCCGCTCTTAGAATTCCCAGAACCGTTAAACCTTCCATTCTAGAATCAAAAACCGTGGATACCAACGCCTTACTGTACGAGGTTGCCACACAGAAACAAATTTTGCTAGTTGAAGACAACAAGGTCAACCAGACGATCATGCTCAAGCTTCTGGCGACTCTCGGGTTTCAAAGAGTAGATGCTGCCTGGGATGGCGCGGAGGCTGTGCGGATGGTCAAGCAGAAACCGCTGGCATATCATGTGATTCTTATGGATATCAACATGCCGATCATGGATGGTTTGACGGCGACCGAGCAGATTCGACAGTTGAGAGTGGATGTACCCATCATTGCGTTGACCGGGAATGCCCTGAAGGGTGACGCCGAGACGTACCTCGCGAAAGGAATGAATGATTACATTGCTAAGCCTTTGCATCGCCAGCAGCTGGTGGACATTTTGTGGAAATGGTGCGGATCTGAAAGTGTCGGCACTTGATTCATGTCTATGCATCGATTATCGAATTATTTAAAACCACGCGCCTGTTGATTTGACGCTAAGCCTCCAGTCGCAAACCCATCGCAAGCTGGACTGACAATCGAGTCCTGCTACCCTGCGTTACCCCGCAATCAGGGTCTCGGAGAACGCATCGCGCGAGATACAGTGCAGGCTTCTTCTTTCCGGCCGACTCCGAGGCCTTGCATGCTGCATCAAGCATGCCACTGTGATGGGTGGTAGTGCATGGGCTTCTGGCCTCTGCCTACCAAAATTGGAGGCAGCGAGTTTCGAAGAGATTCTGCCTGGCTTTCTTTCGAGATTCCATATTTGCCAAAGGCCTGTGAATTTTCGATATCATCTGGTTGGAAGGTCAGATTAGGGTCAACGCAGCCAATTTTCGGTGGAAAGAGTCTTTCGAGGCTTTCATGACCAGGCATTCCATAGAGCAGCTTTGCCACAGAATCCCTCTCTGGCGGTTACTCAAGCCAAGCAATCAAATACAGTAAGCTTGGTGGCTTGTTGGCTGTCCTTGGCTTCTTGTTTGCGCTTATGAGGTGTACACTACGGAGGACGCTGCAGCCACCGGTGCTTATCTTTGTATCCCCTGCCATTCTCACGCCAAGCCCCAAGCCCCGAAGGACTCGATGTCCTCTAAGCATCTTTGCATTTGCCTATCATCTGAAGCGTTTGATGAGCGGACACTGTAGCCACTTAGCCAGTATTTTCGAGAATCTGCGTTCTCATACTCCGCCAGATTAAGCGAACGTGAATTACTCTTCAACCTTTGGATAGTGACAAAACCGTCCACATGTCCTGAATCATAGCAATGCGAGCATGGAGTTCTTGACGCGGGGAAAGTGGAGCCCAAGTAAAAGTGCCGAACCAAGTTTCGAGTGTCTTCAGTAGTTTGTAACTTTCTACGGAGGACAGTTACCACATCGGGCTAAGGATGTGTTCTATCAAGCAGTAGCCATGCAAATGACCCCGACGGAGCACATGCGCCTCGGTAGATCTAAAAAGGTCCCCATTGCAACCACTCGTCATCTGCCTCGAGTTCAACCCGCCAATCCTTCTTTGCATGGAAACTCAAATCAAAAGGAGATAAGGGATCGTCACAACCCCTCCGCTGAGTATCCCCGCTTTCTCCTTTTCCCCTGGTGCCTGTGGATATGTTCAACTGCGGCATTGCCCATATCCCTGAATGATGACATACGCCAATTTACTGACTGAAGCCTTGATGGAAGCGGTTCAGGGCATATCACGATCAACACAGCGAATGCCGTTATTGGCCTGACCAGAAGGATTTCGAGCCCTGCGGATTACGATGGGTGAAGTAGATTGCCGAATGGAGCCGAAGTGGCCCACTTGGAGCCATTGGTGTGGAGAGTCAACCAGGCCAGGAAACCTTGTTGAATTTATAGCCGATGATATACGCTCGAGTATCGAAGATCGAGGATTCGGAGCTGTTGCTCGTGGGCTATGGGGAACTTCAAGCAATGCTTCCATCCGGAGTAGTTTGTTGGCTCTCCGCTACCACCGCATATGTTTAGCTCAGGTGTTAAGAATGGCGTGTTTATCACTCCTCCGACCGTAGAAGCAGTCTCAACAAAGCATAATGCTAGCTTGGCGTGCTGGTGCTTGTCGTTGGTTCTGCCGAGGTCAAGACATCCCCTCGAGGTTTGGTTGAACTTGGTTGGACTGGGATATGGTGGCGTTAGGTAGGCAAATACAATTTACTGTCAAGTTGCTAAGCCCTACATGATTTTTGATGTGTTTAGATCTCACTTGGGGTGACCCTGACGGGGATGCATGCTGCATTGCCCGTATCTCAGACCAGTAATTTAGTGGGAAGCCTGGAGAATGCACCTAATGATAACAAGCGGATTGCTCATTGTACTACTCCTAAACATCCAATCTGATCCATGAGATAACCAGCACAATCCCGCCGAGGACGGCTCTCTGCATCGGGGGGCCATACTAATAATAGGCTAGCAATCTGCTAGTCCCCGCCAATTGTCAAGTCGCACGAAGGATATGCCTGCCGAAGTGAACGCAGAATAGAGATCACAAACTTGGATTACAAGAGGAATTCGAGGAAGAGAGGAGGTACATAGACATTCATCACATGGTACCACCTACAGACTCGACCGAGCGGATTGAGGCCGTGATTCATGGCACATTTTCTCTTTTGCGCACAGCCTCGCGGTCATGGCCATGCAGCGTAGATGAGCCAAGCCAAGCAGAAGAGCAGAATGGATGGCAGTTTTCTAGCCTAGAGTTTTGCCTGGTTTATCCACCCGTCTGGCTTTCATCGTGAGGTCCAAGCATCAAAGATCAACCGCCGGTCCTGCTCAGCTGGGGAGGTATCTCCAGAAGAGTCAACCCACCAGCCCCAGATACTCAAAGTAAATGACCCGTTCCAGACCCGCTTGCCACGCCGATCGTTGTTCCACACATGAAGTGGGAATCCCCGGTCATGGCATGCTTAGCTCGTGCGCTTAGTGTCGTTTGGAGGCTGTTCATTGGATGTTCGTCGGGCTTGGCCTCTGCCGGTTCACTGCAGACCAAGGGTCCTTCCCCTCTCAGGAACAGGGGAAAACAATAATAAGGCCTGGGGAAAAGAGTAATGAGCAGGGATCACAAGTGAAAAGGCAGTGGAGAGAGGTATATAGGTACATCTTTCGGACCGCGAGCATCGGTTCTTTGTTCTTTAACCTCCATTGTATATGGAGTGACTGACTCGACCCTGGTCTCTCTGTTCTCTGTTACGTCTATACTCCTCTCCTATCATCATGAAGTCCTCCATGCTGCTGCTCCTTGGAGCTGCGGCAGTCGTCATTGCTAGGCCTGCTTCTCACGAATATGTGGTTCATGAGCGCCGTGATTATATTCCAAACTCTTGGATTCAGAGCAAGAAGCTAGAAGGATCAACCACACTACCGGTGCGAATTGGATTGACGCAGTCAAATTTGGACCGTGGTCATGACCTTTTGATGGAAATGTATGCTTCAACTTATCCACTCGATATAATTTTGGACCTGTTACTAACTTAATGGATGTCCAAAGGTCCAACCCATCGTCAAGCAGCTATGGGAGACATATGACGGAGGCCGAGGTGCATGATCTGTTTGCACCCAGCCAGGATGCAGTTGACAATGTGCGATCGTGGCTGGAATCATCTGGCATTGCAGTGGACCGTGTTAGCCATTCAGCAAATAAACAGTGGTTGCAATTCGATGCCAACGCTGATGAGCTGGAGAAGCTGCTGCATGCAGAGTACTATCTCTACTCTCATGCTGAGACCGGTCGCTCACACATCGCCTGCCGCGAGTAAGCTTGAAAATAATTTGACTCGGGCTGACAAAATTGGCTGACTTGGAGCACTCCACTAGATATCATGTTCCTCACTCGGTGCGGGAGCATATCGACTATATCACTCCAGGCATCGCTCTCCGAGAGGTGACTGGTGTCTCCCATGCCAGCAAGGGGAATTTTGACAAGCGGCACATTAATGGTGGACCGGCGAGTATCTTGCCCATTGCACAGGGTCTTTTGGACGAATTGCTTGGCGGCCTGGGTCTCCTGGATCTCTGCGACGTGGCTGTGACTCCTGATTGCATTCAGAGTAAGTACGGCTTAGCAGCATATGCTTTTTACGTCGTGGAATTCTATTTGCTAATAGTCATCTATAGAAATGTACAACATTCCCAAGGGAACCAAAGCGACTCCTGGCAATGAGCTGGCCATCTTTGAGAGTATTGCCGATGTCTACGCCCAGGAGGATCTTGACATCTTCTTCACTGGCTTTGCAAGGTACGTAGCTGTACTCCTCAAAATCTGACAGATCAAAAACTGACGGCCATTGAAGGGACATTCCCACCGGCACCCACCCCAAGCTCCAGGGAGTTGACGGTGGAGAGGCCCCGACTTCCTTTGCCAATGCCGGTCCTGAATCGGATTTGGATTTCCAAATCTCCTATCCAATCATCTGGCCTCAGAACTCCATTCTCTTCCAGTCCGATGACATGGTCTACGAGAACAACTACACCTTCCAGGGATTCTTGAACACCTTCTTGGATTCCATCGATGGCTCATACTGTTCCGAGATCTCTCCTCTGGATCCCCCATACCCTGACCCCCAGCCAAGCGGCTACAAGGGCCCGCTTCAGTGTGGTGTCTACAACAAGCCCACGGTGCTTTCGGTGTCCTACGGCGAGGCCGAGGCTGATCTCCCCATCGCCTATCAGCGCCGCCAATGCAGCGAGTTCATGAAGCTCGGCATGCAGGGCATGTCCGTTGTCGTGGCCTCGGGTGATTCTGGCGTGGCTGGTCGTGGTGGTGATCCCACGCCTAGCAACTGCCTGGGCGAGAATGGCAAAGTATTTGCCCCTGATTTCCCTGCCTCGTGCCCCTACTTGACAGCCGTTGGTGCCACCGTCATCCCAATGGGTGCTTCGGCCAGCTCGCACCAGGAAGTGGCTGTTACTCGCTTCCCCTCTGGCGGCGGTTTCAGCAACATCTATGAGCGGCCCTCTTATCAGTCGCAGGCCGTGGCCGACTACTTTGCTAAAGCAGACCCGAACTACCCTTACTACGAGAGTGTCAACAACAACAGCTTTGGCGCGAATGGGGGTATTTACAACCGTATTGGTCGTGGCTATCCCGATGTCTCGGCTATTGGCGATAATGTTGTTATTGTGAACAAGCTGATCCCCACTTCAATTGGCGGCACCTCGGCCTCGGCTCCGGTGTTCGCGGCGATTCTGACTCGGATTAACGAGGAGCGACTGGCTGCGGGCAAGCCGACCGTAGGATTTGTGAACCCCGTGCTCTACGCCCACCCAGAGGCGTTTTATGACGTGACCCAGGGCACCAATGCTGGCTGTGGCACGGATGGATTTAGTGCTGCAGAGGGTTGGGATCCAGTGACGGGCATGGGTACTCCTAATTACCCTGCTTTGTTGAAGGTCTTTATGAATCAGTAGAGTAGTGGGGACTCTGGGAGATTCCTTGATCTATTACCTGATTGGAGCAGTTGTTTGGACGTATACATGACTAAGTCTAGCTTAATGCATGATTCTATCTATTCAGATTATGCGAAAATGTAGACTTGAATGACTGAATGGGGGTTTTCAGTACAGTATAATGTAGAGGGTGAGTGCAAAGATTAAAGACCGAGCGAGACCTGGATGTGTGGTGGTGAAAAGGTGTGTATAGGTTCCCCCCCCCCCTGCTACTACCTAAGGTCCTTCTGTCACAAACTATGTCTATGTAGGCGAACTGCCTTTGCCGGGCATGCTACCTCTTCTAGGTATGTAGCCTATTGCTTCCCGATTAGGAGGACTACGATTGGCATAGATAGTCATCGGTAAAGCTCACAAATATAGTGCCTACAATATCCCCCTCCCGGAGTGGATGCGAAGGTCGGAGCGATCGAGCCGACCAGACCGGCGATACTCCGAGAGGTGGCCGGCATTACTCCCTAGCGGTACTTTAGCTACTACTGTAGTATAGGAATGCCGGGTTACTTAGAGAAACTGGAATGGAGTATCGCACAACGTTCAAAGCCAATGAGGATGTGTTAGATCGTTGATGCATTGTCGCCCAAAATCTGAAGATTGCCCCTCGCTAGACCAAATCGGGTGCCCGAGGGACTCGGGACTGCCCCCAAGGTCTTCGAAATTTACACATGGTACAATTGACTAATGATAATAATAGCTGTTAACTACCATGGAACTCCATTATTCTGACCTGCCTAACTACTGCGACCAGTGGGGGTCGGCAAAAAAAGAGAACAAAAGGACCAGAACCAACGGATATAAGACGGATAATTTTTATGACATCACGAATTACTCAGCAGGTGTGGGGGAACCAGATTATAAAAAATGGAGGGGAAACAGGTTGGAGAAGGACCAGCCTGAATGGCTCGATGGAGTAGTAAGATCGAGTTGATAGACATTTTCGATGACCTATATTAGCCTCGAAATAAAGGAAAACACCATCTTTGAAGAGAAGACCGAGCTCTACAGGAACCCAAAATCAATTTACGAGCTTTAACAGGGGAACTCCCTGTCCTTGCAATGCTTTGCAATGCTTCAAAGACTCGCGAAAGTCGGTGGAGTCTGCTCCGAGGGCGGGCGTGGGATGAACCCCGCCGGAGAAAGAGATCCACGTCGCGCAGCCTGGTGCCAGCTTTCTCGATGCTGTCGAGTATTTTTATGGTAAATTCAATCGTTGGTGAACAAGCAAGGCATATTTAAGTGGCGCGTCCCCGTCAAAGTTTTTCAACTTCTTTTACTCAATTCTCCTGCCATCCATCTCTAAGATATCTCCATATCCCACCATGTCTCTCGGCAAGAAAGTCACTCTCAACACTGGTGCTCAGATCCCGTACGTGCTCCAGCAGAATGATTGCGTGGCCCGCTTAGCTCCAATGGCCTTCATAACCACCGGATTACCAACTAACACGCCCTTACAGCCAGCTGGGCTTTGGTACATGGCAGTCCGCCCCCGGTCAGGTCGGCGAGGCCGTCTATGAGGCCCTCAAGGCCGGTTACCGCCACCTGGTATGGTTCCATTGTTTGTGTATTGAGTGCAGAAGAGAAATACTAACAATCGCTAGGATCTTGCTACCATGTACGAACAGACCCCTCCCATGCCCCGCCGTAGAGAACCTTCCAATTGCATTCGTTATTCCACATTTAAAGCAAGCCAACTAACTTCCGTCGTCGCGATGCAGCTACCAAAACCAGCGTGAGGTTGCCGCCGGTATCAAGCGCGCTTTCCAGGATGTCCCCGGTCTGAAGCGTGAGGACCTCTTCATCGTGAGTATTCCTTGCTCTATGAAATTTGGATGTACTGCCCACACACCAGTATTCTAACCTGGTTTCTCTCGACTATAGACCTCTAAGCTCTGGAACAGGTACTTGACTTGACCACACACATCCTTTGTCCTAAATGGGAATGTGAAAACATGAAGTGATTCTAATTGTAAATAGTCAGCATCGCCCCGAGGTTGTCGAGGCCTCCCTGGATGCCTGCCTCGCTGAGCTTGAGCTCGAGTACCTGGATGTACGTCTCCTGAGTGGAGATTGTCACTCGTCATGCAGGGAACGAGGGAGATTGTGCTAACGATACTCTAGCTCTACCTTGTCCACTGGCCCGTCGCTTTCCAGAAGGGCGAGTCTTACTTCCCCCTCGTTGAGGGCAGCACTGTCGAGGGTGGCGATGTGATCATTGACGACGGTGTTTCCATCGTTGACACCTGGAAGGGTAAGCACTCTTTAAAGCCAAGCCTTGTGTGTAGAATGTGCCCGGCTAACCTTGGTGGTTTATCAATATAGCCATGACCAAGCTTCCCAAGAGCAAGGCCCGCGCCGTCGGTGTCTCCAACCACACCATCCCTCACCTCGAGGCTCTCATCAACGGTACCGGTGTTGTGCCCGCTGCCAATCAGATCGAGCGTCATCCCGTCCTGCAGAGCAACGACCTGATTGAATACTGCCAGAAGAAGGGCATCCACGTCACTGCCTATTCCGTATGTTATATCCCCTCGACCACAGGTCTTGGAATCTATGAAATACTAATACAACCATACAACCAGGCCTTCGGTAACAACATGCTCAACATCCCCCTCCTTATCACTCGCCCCGAGGTCAAGGAGGTCGCCGAGGCTGTCGCCAAGCGTACCGGCCAGGATGTTACCCCTGCCCACGTTATCCTCGCCTGGTCCCAGGTCGGTGGCCACAGTGTCATCCCCAAGTCGGTGACCCCCTCGCGTATTCGCGACAACTTCAAAGAGGTTGAGCTTACTGCCGAGGAGGTTGCCAATGTTAGCGCTCTGGGCAATGACCGCAAGCGCTACAACACCCCTTACACTGCTAGTATGTGTTCCTGTTACAAATTAATCTTTGTAGAGGGTTTGCTAACCTATTTATCCTACAGACAAGCCTCGCTGGAACATTAACATCTTCGGTGAGCCCGAGGAGGCGCCTGCTGACCACAAGGTCATTGTTTAAATCTAGACCCCTAGTTATCCTTGATCCCCCAAAATGAATGAATGAGACATGTACTTTCACGCATGAGACACTTCCAAAGCAGAGTAGAGCGGAATAATACTTCGCCATAGAGGCCAGGCGTATGTCTTTCATTATGTATCAACAGAAGGTAGATTCCACAACGGAGAATCGTGGAATTGATGTAGCTAATAGCCTTAATAATTTGGGTATGTATGATAATCATCTCTTGACTTGAAAACTCCTCCTTGTCATGCCTCGGAGTGTATCGGTCTTTGATGTGGGCTAAGAACAGGGCCTGCATCCAACCCATGATATTCACGAACAGGGGTCGAGGCATTTGCCACTTCATAGATCGAGCGACCATCTAGTTGTGCGGCGGCAGGGTCTAGAGGTTTCCTAAGGACTGGAGGCTTCGGACTCGGCAATGGTGATGTCTGATCGTGAAGACTGGTTTGCTTCTCATCTGATTCTACTGCTGATGGCGAGAGAGAGGTCACTGGCGGCATTTTTCTGTTCTTTTGATGTCGTCGCGCCCGCCGCGCCCGTAGGACATACCATAAGACAAGTAGAATCAACAGCACCCCCAAAATGACGCCGACTGCTATGTCCCCTTTAGCAGCCAGAGTGAGCGAGGAAATTGAGCCTGACGCCACACAGGAGTAATCCCCACGATACACGCCTTCAGGCTGAAGGCTGTTTAGGGCGCTGCAAGACATGGAACTTGAGCCACGAATGGTCGTCTCGCCATTGAGTTCATCGAGTGATAGTAGTGATATCCTTTATGTAGTTTGTTAGATCTGCAGTCTGATCGCGCAGGGCATAACATGGAACCCACCTGGTGAATGAGCCCGTCAGCTTCAGCTGACCATTGACCTTCTCGATATCCCCCATGATGAGGGTCTTGAGTTTTGAGTTGCCCGTGATGGTAATCCCTGATGGTAATCCCTGATGAGACACCTCAGAAGACAACCATCGTCAAATTGCTTAGGGATACTAGGTTGTCCAACGTCAAAGTACCTTTAACCGTATCGAAATTAGGCGCGACGATGCCCATCAGCCCGTCAGCCCCTTCCGCAGTGAAGGATCCCTTGATCTCCTCGATGTTGTTTAGCGTGATCGTCCCACTGACAGAGGACGCGATGGTGAGACTACCATCGAGCGTGTCGTAGTTGGCTAAATCGGTGGCACCACTTTGACTGGAGATAGTGATTCTACCCGAGCCTGAATATATCGGGTTAGCTTGGGAATCAGACTAAGTGGAACATAAGCAAGCAGGTTGCACATACAATTGTTTGAATCAGTGGCTGCTACCTGCCACAGGGCGGCGAGAATTGCCAGGAGACCCAGCATTTGCGCAACTGACAATCCTCATGGGTCAGGGTCTCTATGTTGGCCGTCAAGGCGCCAGCAGCCGGGACGTCGACATTATATCACCTTGGTAGCCCTGGGGCGGAGTCGATTTTTTCCAAGATTGCATGGACGGCACTAAATATTGGCGATTGACCCACTAGCTGGTAAAGACCAAGTCGGACGAGTTGTTTGTTGTTATTGATGCAGGGCTAGGAATGTTGTCATTGGATCGCGTCCAGGATTATCTGCATGAGCAACACTGCCGCAATCCACGACCGTAGACGTCGATCGGCCCTGTTTACCATGTTGGCAGGTGGTTATCGCTTTTGGCCGAGGCAGATAATTATTGAGCCATTCATTTCATCGCTGGAGACTCTTCGCCTGGGAACGAATCATGATTTCCCTTCAGGACGAAAAAAATCTCATACTGGGACAAAATTGACCGACCATAATGAAATGCATCATCAATCGCTCGGGATACACCTATTGTTGCCGGATAAATGGAGTTCTATTTTTGCGACCGATTGGCAGGCAGCAGAATTGGATGGTCCTCTGCGGCCAAGAGACATGCGAGGGTCCCGGGCTAGTGAGGAAAAACCGACATTGGCAGAGCACTTGGATCACCTTGGCGACTTCTGTCAGAACACAGATGAGCTAGCATGATTCAAGAAGGACAATGTTCTCGAGCCATCAAGGTTGAAGGTCACCACAAAAGGAGGAAAGAGGGAAGAGGGAAGAGACAACATCCAATGTCTTGGCATTCCCCGAAAAGCTTGCTGAGTCAGCAAATGCGGGGAAACCTCCAGCTTCATGTTGCTTGCAATCATTTTCACGTCTGTTCAACGTCAAAATTCAACTCGAACAGGTGAACAAGGGTCGAGAAAAAGGAGAGGCAATGAGCAAACTGCAGTTCCCTCAACGACTCGAACAATCGCCCCCATGAGGACATGAGGACATGAAATGAGAGTGGGCAAAGGCTGTGAACGGTGTCGGTATCGTCACATCCGCTGTGAGATTCCTCCAGGGGCCTCATCCTGTGCTCCCTGTGCGCGCCAAGGGCGAGTGTGTCAGCTCGACCCGCCGTTCCATTTCAAGACAGTTCGCCATGTGTACCAGAAGAGCAGTGGCACATCGGCACGATTTGACCTAGACTGGGATGAGGATCAAGTTTGGGTGGATACATCTCAGCCTGGTAAGTGAGTGAGAGAGCGGTTGAAACGGATACGTAGAGAATTTAGCCAATTCTGACACCTACAACGTTTAGTGACATTTGTGCTCGAATCCTGCGACGATGTGGAGGAAGATGGGGAACGACCTGTTCAAGAGACTCATGTT
Organism: Penicillium sp. PF1803; assembly: GCA_023626575.1. Lineage (NCBI taxonomy): Eukaryota > Fungi > Ascomycota > Eurotiomycetes > Eurotiales > Aspergillaceae > Penicillium > Penicillium sp. PF1803. The sequence continues at coordinate 29,093 of JAMAGZ010000087.1, read as the reverse complement.
CAAGAGAGCCATGCTCCAGAGAATCAGACCTTGACCACGATGAGACTGTTGGCAGAATCATCTTGGAATCCGCATCATGATGGTGCTCCAGAGATCCTCGCCATGGAACATACTAGTCCGGGAGCAGCGCAATCTCGTTCCAATGAAACTTCGCCTCAGCAGCAGATTACTATGGGACACGCCCTGTCTCTCTCCCCTCCTACGGCTGACGGACCACCTTCCCTATCACTACGGGAAGCGTCTCTGATGCGTAACTTCATTCAAAAAATTGCCCCGTGGGTAAGTGATGCTTTTTTGCCTGCAGGCTGGTCGTATCCTAACATGATACCAGGCGGACATTTGCGACCCCCAGTGCCATTTCAGCACAGATGTTCCCCGTCGGGCATTGCAGGTCCCCATGGTGTTAAAAGCAGTGATGGCTCTTGCAGCCCGACATGACGCAATTCTCAACAACAAGGGTGACTGGGAGGCCTCGGAGTACCACAGTCAGTGTTTGGAGCTGCTTATTCCGGCGTTAGACCGACCCGAACGGACCTACGACGAAAACCTGTTGGTCACAGTAATCCTGTTACGGATATACGAAGAGCTGGAAAACAGTACCGACCCGCAATTCCACCTTTTGGGGTCAAATCGTCTCATTAACTTGATGTCTCGCTCCGCATCTTCGGGTGGGCTGGCAGAGGCTGTCAGCTGGCAATTTCTGCGACAGGCTATCTACGCATCGGTGGTACAGTATCAACCCTTTGAGTTGGATCTGCAAAATTATGCGCGATCCTCAATGTTTCAACGCAGCGATGATGCGGCTGTCGCAAATATGGTGATTTTCCATTGTGCGGACATTCTCCGAATCTGCCGTAATGTGCCCCAGGAGCCCGTGGATGAAGATGCACGACTCCAAGTGGCCCACGCCGTCGAAGAGTGGCATCGGGCAAAGCCCACCACATGGCAACCACTCCGATATCAACCAGCAGACGTGGCCGTGAATCGACCATTTCCTGAAATATGGATGATGTCGGCACCAGCTGGTTTGTTCTCCCTGCCATAACCCTCCCTCGAAAACCTTGACCACTCACACAGCGCATCTAGTTGTTGGAATGCAATATTACCATGCTTCTTGTATTTTCCTGACGTTCTCCGAAGGACGTTCCCGACCCATGAGTGATTACCAGATGGCTCGCTCGCGGCGCATGGCAGAAGTATGCCTTGACCCATATCAGTATCACCATCACGGCCGTGTTGCTAACAGCATATGATAGAAAACCATCGCGAGTCATATTGTGAGCGTCATTGGACTGTCCCAGTCCAATGAAATTGTTCATAATGCTTATTTTATGGCATGCCATCTCCTCCATCGATGTGAATATCTCTTTTCCTACCGTAGGTGATTCTCGGCTAACACCTGTCTAGTTGGTTACTGTCTGAAGCACTGGACAGAGCAACAGGGTTCTTTAGAGTTCCTTACCTGCGTAGAGAAAATTCTGGGCTGGCGGACCTCGTGGATCAAGCGAGAGCTGGAGCGCCAGTGGGCCGAACTTGAGCAAGTGGACAGCCCCGACAACTGAAGTACTCGATGGCTTTTCACCGTGACTAAAAATGTTGACTAGACCCTATGTAGTCGGTTTTGATGTGCATACAAGGAAGATCCAGAGAGCCTCAAGCTTTGGGCATGAAGCAGTATAAATAGACCATCGAGCTGTTCACATCATGATATTGAATCACGAGTAACTATAATTCATTCCGATCTCACTTGGCACAGTCGCCTAAAGATTATAAATCGTGTATGTGGCTCCTGCAAAGAGGCGGCGAATTTTGCGCCAGTCCATCTAGTCGGACTTAGTCCCCTCCCTCGCTATACACCTCAGCAACCAATCAGTTGGGATTCATCCAGGTGGATACTCAGCTTAGATAGCCCTGTGTGTGGCGTTATGGGCGCCCCGGTATACTTCGGGATGCAGTATAGGGTGATTTCTAATCAATCTACCCAGGGTATGACAAGACAAACAGAAACCGAAAAATCCGGAGTTCTAGTAGATGCCAAAGAGATGCCAGATGCCCGTATTCTAGAGCCCCGCTCTTCGGGCTTTTGCATGGTGAGTTGAATTCTGATTCGAGTGATACCGCCACCATCTGTTCTGATTGGACATGATGAACAGAGCGGGATTGATTTCATTCAAACGGAAGCTTTAGTGCAGTGAGATATGGTCACCGTGCTTAATCTAGCCTCAATCATCGATGTTTGAGACAGCCTTGTATAAAAGGCCCCTTCCTATCTGCATCTCCCTCACTTTTATCTTTTTCCCTCACCCCTTACAGACCATTCGAAAATCAACCTTCAAAAATCGCCGCGATGACTCTTCCTACTCATTACAAGCAAGCTGCCTTCAAGGAGGCTGGTGCCCCGCTCACGACCGAGGACGTTGGGTTGACCCTGCCAAACGCCGGTGAGGTGCTGGTGAAGGTGGAGGCATGCGGTGTTTGTTTCTCCGATACAGCTGCGCAGGCTCATGGAGTGGCCGGTAAATTGTGCGTTTAATCATCTCATAGTTTCAATGAAGCAGAGATATATTATACAAAGGCTGAATTTCTTGCAAATACAGTCCAGGTGTACCAGGCCATGAGATTATCGGACTGGAAGGTCGGCGATCGCATTGGAGGAGGGTGGTACGGAGGCCACGATGGTAAGCTGCACTTATTACTCTGTATTTTCTCGGGGGTATCAAATAGAAGTTGATCGATATCGATTCTCTCAGGTACTTGCCCCGCTTGTCGCAAGGGCCATTTTCAAATGTGCGACAATGGCAGCATCAACGGCATAACTAAGAATGGCGGATGCCAGTAATCCGTTTTTCGATTGGCTCGATCATCAAAAGGCATCGTCATTCTAATAAATTCTTCAATAGATGCTGAATATTGCATTCTCAATGCCGAGGCAGGTGTGAGAATTCCATCTCATGTCTCAGCCGCCGAATATGCCCCGATTCTCTGCGCAGGCGTCTCTGCGCAGGCGTCACGGTCTTCAATTCAGTGCGACAAATGGGCATCAAGCCTGGCTCTACAGTTGCGATCCAGGGACTAGGTGGTCTTGGCCATCTTGCGATTCAATATGCGAACCGCTTTGGATTCCGAGTGGTCGCTATTTCACGAGACGATCAGAAGGAGCGATTTGTACGAGACCTGGGTGCTCACGAATACATCAATACTAGCAAGGAAGATGTTGGAATTGCTCTCCAGAAATTGGGTGGTACTGCTTTGATTATAGCCACTGCGCCCAATGCCCGGGCTATTTCCCCGCTGTTGAAGGGCCTTGGACCTCTCGGAAAGCTCTTGATTCTTGCTGGTATGTACCTTGGAATCCTAGGTCCTTTGAACGACAGCTGCTAAGTGACTCTAGTCCCGGGTGAAATTCCTCTCGATTCGAGGCTTATGGTGGGTCCATCTTTTCGTGTCAACTCATTTTGATTCCAGCAAGGTCCCTAACTCTCGCTCCCTACCTTATAGGTTACTAAATGTCTTTCCGTCCACGGATGGCCCAGTGGGCATGCACTTGATTCAGAAGAAACAATTCGGTTTACTGAATTGGAGAATATCAAGTGTATGATCGAGGCCTTCCCTCTTGATCGAGCAAATGAAGCGTTTAGTAGGTCAAACCGCCACAGAATTTCCCGCACAAAGTCTGACAAATACACAGATGCGATGACTTCAGGGTCAGTTCGATTCCGCGCGGTGATCACAATGCAGTAAATCCGACCAAAGAACGTTTTTCCTCAAGGGGATCTTGAGACACATGGCAATTGGGGGATTTATCACTGGTGTGGAGTCAAGTACTCGCATCATTCGCTTGCGGGGTGGGCAATACCGATGTAGTCCAGTCGTCAGGGTGCCTTGAAATGAATGGCGGAGCGAGAAAAAAAAATCGAAGATGCATTGGGATCCCACATCCAGAATGAATTAAAGATACAGCGTTACGATGGAATTGTCGAGTGTCTAGAGTTTTGTACACGCCACGTGGTGATGGTAGTAAATATGCCCTCAAAATCACATTCTACTTCCTATGCGGCTGGTAGCATGCAGAAAAGAACAAGGTCGCTACACAATGACATAGTTCAGTTCCGCTCCCCAGAATCACGCTCCTTCTGCTGGGATTTTTTATCTTCCATTGATCCGAGCAGGAAGGAAACAATCCCCTTTATATGTCGTGTTAGAAGCTTGTCCAGTAGTTATCATTGGCTTGGTTGCTGACAAAGTCATCTCTCGAGTGACTAGTTAACTAACTATCAGGCCAGCTTGTACCAGCCCGGACAAAAGGAAGTAAATTCAATGAGCCTTCGAGCCCAGGGTCAAGGGACTTTCAGAAATTCACAGTAGCTAGAATTGGTATCTACGATTCAGTGCTTTTGTTTCGGGTTATCTCTTCGCGAGCGATCAATGTTCTCCGCGATCTGGGGTTGGAGGCGCCGCAAGTCCCGTCTTTACCCCGCAATAATCCAGAATAATGGCGAAACGGAACATGCTTAGCTATTCTGTTGGTGGAAATTATTTCTTCTCAAGCTGTAGAAATGCCGCGGATAGATTCATCAACTTGAGAGGGATGGGCAGACGGAGCATAAATATCTTCAAAATAGGGCAGACTAAAGATTGAAGCCACTAGAAATCGCAAACAAAAATCTACCAAATAAGCAGGATGATTGGTCTTCTATCACTTTTTATCACTCTCCTCGCAGTGCAAGCACTGCCTGCTTCGCCACCAAAGATGTTGCCTCCATACTTTGTTCTAGCAGGTGACAGTACCACCGCAACCCAGTCGTCGAACGGAGGAGGCTGGGGAGATGGATTCCTCAACACCACGCTCTTTAAGGGGGCATCTGGCCATAATTACGGGCATAATGGAGCAACAACAGTCAGCTTTAGAGCAGGTGGCGATTGGGATAGAGCCCTATCTACTGTCAAAAACGTCAGCCAAGAGTACCATCCATTCGTCACCATACAGTTTGGACACAATGACCAGAAGGCTGCTGCAAACATCTCGCTCGCCCAATATACCGAGAATCTACAGCGCTTTGTGGTAGAGGCTGTCGATGCTGGGGCTACGCCTATTCTTGTCACGCCGTTGTCAAGGCGCAATTATGAGACTTCGTCGGGGGAACCGTTGATCATTCAAGACCTGGCCAACCAGACTGCCGCGACTATCACTGCGGCGCACAACACTGGAGCCTCTTTCATTGATCTCAATCAAGCAAGCACTGAATACTTGAATGCCATTGGACCGACGGATGCCAATAGCTACAACTTGATTTCTACCGATCACACGCATCTAAATGTTGAGGGCAGCATCGTGTTTGGCGGGATTGCTGCCGGGTTGATTCAACGGGACTTCCCCGCATTGCATGCACATGGCTTCGTTCGGGTTAATGAGACGTTGAAAGAGGACGTTGCTCGAGGTATCTACTACTGGCCTTGAACAAGACTCAAAAATTGCTACACGCGTGAGCTTAGACCTTCTGTTTCAGTTCGTCCTCGTTACCATGGCAGTAATTGTATTTATGAATATGACGGAAAAAACAATTCTTGGGAATTCAAGACCAAAAATATCGAGAACAATTTACCAAAATCGGACTCACTAGATGCCAATTATCTTCTCATCGGGACACTTCAAACAGGCATTCTAGAGCATAGAGACAAGTGTTTGCACAATGCTCGCCCCACCGGCTGTTGGAGTCACCTTTTCCTCCTCATGTTCGTGCTTTTGAAGGAAAAGCGCCTTTATGGAAGGGTATGTTCTTACTTCAAGCTCATCTGACAGCACGGATGTTCCGTATTCGTCCCCTAGGCCGTAAGTAATGGCCGCGGCCGGCTGATCTTCCTCCTGTTTGAGGAGCCAAGTTACGTGTACCCAGTCTATCCAAACCTCATACCCTATGCCTTGGTCATGAATCATAATAGTTGCACCATCCTCGGCTCGGAAGCTTTGGTCCATCTGTATCAACTGCTCTGTGCCCGACGAGCCATTGATGACGATCACTCCCGGGACGCGCCGCATGGACATATGGAATACCATGTTATTGGCAGCATCCAGAAGCGCGATTTGGGTCATGTCATTTTCAGCACCGGTAGTTGTGAGATCAACGGTCGCTGATTCGATAAGAATGACACTATCGGCTTTGATTTGGCGATGGAACTTGAGAGCGCTTTGGAGTAAAAGGTTGGCCTTTGGACGCGCAGGTCTAAATAGAGTCAGTATTCATTATCTATCCCATATTTTTATTACAGGGCTGAACTTACCGTGGGGCTGGTGGTTCAACCTTGGGCTGCTTGAGCTCGGGGTCAAGAGCACCATCTGCTCCACCAGAAATAGTGGGCTCCGGCTTGAAATTTTCAAAGGCAGGTGGTACAGCAGGATTCTCGAAGTACTTGGTGTCATTAGAGCTTCCAATTATCTCCAGGTCGAGCTTTTCCACCTCGTAGCGAGGGAGCTCCTTGCCATTCTGTTCAATGTTAGTGACCTGCGACTTTGAGTTTAACGCAGGGCTCTGAGACTCACCTTCACAACCCTCCAATACGCTCGTTTCCGCAAGTAGGCGAGGACATCGTCGCGGGTCAAGGTCTTCAACTTATGACCGGTACTTAATAGCCTGTAAAGAACTGGTGTGATTGGGACGTAGGCGGTGGATTTGATAAGAATCTTTTGACCCTTTTTGCAATTTCCGCAGGTGGTGGCTCCATCAAGCTCAGGCCTCTGACTGAAGTTGTATACCTCGGCAATCAAGTCCGTCACTGCTGTCTGTATGCCCTCCTCCTGAGCGAGGTAAAGCTTGATCCAAAACGGTTGACCCCCGAAGGCGTATCTAATATAGGAAAATATTGGAATCAGCAAGGCAGATATAGGTCCACGATACCTCATGTGACTTACTTCAGAAAGCGAATACTAAAGCCAAAGTCCGTAATTTGGAGTCCACCCTCAATATGATCAACGCCGTCTGGGGTAGGTGCCTTCGGGTCCAGCACCAGGGATCTGGATATTCCATAAAGGTTGTTTACCGCAGCAATCAGGTCTCCCCGATACAGCTCCTCATCGAAAACTTCCTTCGGATGAAGGTATTTTGTATCCCAGCGCTGAAGCTCAGGGTACGTGTAGCCAAGCCTGATGGTGTATCGCACACCATGTGGGGTCCAATAGTCGCCTTTAGGAGTCAAGCCTCGGAAAGGCTCCAATGGTGTGTTTTCATTGACAGCATGCTCCTTGCCATTCGAGTCTTGGATGGTTGCGTTGTCTGCAGGAATATTATCCAGCCACTTGTCAGGGTTCAGCGCCTGCCAAATTGCAAAAATGCGATCGATGTTGCTTAATTGCGAAAAAAAAATGTGAGCGGCTTGAAAATTTATAAGGGTCGAGGAACATTTGTACTCACCAATGATGCAAGAAGAAAAGGGGATCGAAAGCAGCCACCGGTACGTTTCCCATATGGCCCTCTGCTCCAGTCCATCCGTGGATGTTATTATGGATCTAGTATAGTGGTTAGAAGAATTGTAGATACGTTGCCGGTTTGCATCAAAAGATACGGTTTGGCTCTTACGTATTCGATGTTCAGATCCTCGTTCACGTTCTGGTCCTTGGAGGTTGGGTTTGTACTAGCGAATGTAGTATAGTCCATAGGGGTCGTCAGCAGGCGATAAACAATCTCTGCTGCTGGGCCATGATCTTTGTCATTGTATCCGACGTGTGAGCCGAAAGCGTCAGAAATTTTGCGATTATTGACGACACCGTGTCGCCATCCCTCACTATTCGGCTTTTGATCTTCCTCGTCAGGCCAACGACTAGTTCCAATTGTGTTACCGAACTAATCTCGATTAGCCTTTCGCTCTCTCTATTTATGGGCCGCAATACTCACGTTCTTGTAATCCTCTTGCTCAGAATCGTTCTGCCAGGTGTTTTCCGTACCGACGCCTTCACTGCGCATGGGCTGGTTTGTGGGCATACGGAATTGGAACAAAGGGTTGTCAATCCGTACAAAACCACCTTCCGGTGAAGGACTGTTACCATGTTTATTAGCAAGCTGATAAGTCTCATTTAACTATGGAAGGTAGGGACCAAAACCTACACGTTGATGGTTGGGGTCTTCGCAAGATCTGGACAACGACCACGCCCCTTGCGCGCCCAATCCCAGAAAGGAAGACGCCATGATTCTGCTTGTTCACGCCAACCAGCCTGTTGCTCCGAGGGAAACTGCGGAATGACTTCGTTCACCATAATGTCATGCACGACGTGCTGAAAGATGGTCAGTCTCGATACGATCTGTAGAAATGCCTATGAGTGTATCATACTTCAAAAAGCAAGACATATGGCCGATGCCAAATGGGAAAAAGCACATGAGAGTGGTGGCAGTACCCATTTTTTATGGGCTCAGGACTGGGATCGTCCCATCGCACGAAAGGCTGGCCGTGAATTCCTTCACGAAAGGTAAATAATTGAATGATCCTGTTTGAGGAGAGGGGAAATACCAGCAATTTGGAAGTAAGATAGTCTCTCTTTGGGGTCTTTCTTCTGGAACTTGTCCATGGCCATGATAAAAAGGTCGACTTGTTTTTTATTGGACTTTTTACCACTCCAGTCATCAATGTCTTGACGTACAAACACCTTCCGGTTGAGTCCATCACCAATACTCGTCCCCTCGGGGAAACGACCCCTGATTGGATAATGTTCGTAACCGGTTGCTTCCTGGGCCATCTTGCCAGGCGAAACTGACACAGAAGGGGGTTTCGTGCTTGAACTTTTTCTCGAAAGCCGCCCAAACAAGTGCATTCGAGCGTTGATAGTAAGCCCTTGGAATTAAGAATCAGTGAAAAACCCGATGTTCGAATGCCGGTAGGTTTATATATCCCTGCTGGGCCCGAGTTGGTTAATTTTTGTGGAAACCAGTGGGTATTGTTCGCTGGAAAGCATATCTCCACGAAACAGACTACAGAGACTGCAGCTAATACAGTCCTCATGCATCTCAATCGCTCTGGGTTAAGTCCCAAATACCCCGAGGGTTGCTCTCGAAGGCGAGGAAATAATTAGCGACAAGCTGAGCCTGCACGGGATCGTCGATCTAGCGTGGTGCTAAAGACTAGGTTGTCCCTGTGGTTGTTTTCATAATCAACCAATCGCTGCCACATACTGATGAGCAGGACCCAAATTTGACGTCTTAGTATACCCAATCCGATAAGAGTGTTGGTATTTCCACCGAGCCTGCAGAGAGGCGAGGGCATGGGCGCGAACGAGGGTTCATCAGCGGAACTCGTAATGCCAGCCAGCCACAATATTTCCCGCTTCATTTAAGGTGCCTGGTTGCTCCTCACAGGCAGCCATCGCCCACATTAACCGCTTGGATCACAGAGTTTGCTTCGGGACGAGCCTAACCCCCGTCAGATTAATTGTAAGCCAGCCGCATTCTTGCTGACATTAAGCCCGATCCAACGCCATGGATGGGCAGTAATGCCAACAGCGTCTACAATTAAAGGAAGTGTGGAGAGCATCATTGGCTCACAATCTATCGCAGGTACTCGGAGACCCCGGGCTTGATTGTTCCTGCCTGCATCCTGCTCAGGCTTTCGGTCTACTTTAAGCCACGAGTGTGATGGATGGTACAGTAGTCGAATTTCCCGTCGGTTCAGCTAAGCCATTGAATACATGCATTCAGTCTGGATCAGTAGAATTTGCGCACCTGGTTGGATATGCCTATGCCTACCTTCGCAGTACATGTTTTGCCCATCGACTGAAACCACGCCTCGGCAAATCCTCCGAGTTCAATAAAGAAATACGCGGTCGATGAGTCTACAGTTGAAATACAATGAATATTCCAGAGCGAGAGTACCACCGGGGCTGAGCTGATGTGACGATTTCTGAGCTTTACGGGAGACGCAACAAAGTGCTGAACAACGCAGGCATTTCCTACATAGACCTGATTATGGATCCCGGGCTTGCTGAAAGCATCTAATACGGTCGGGTCAATTGGCTACTTGACTTCTGCATAACTCCCAATCGCGTCATGCAATTCACTGAAGATACCCCAATGCCATCCCATCACTTCCTCCATTCATCGCTTAGAAGTGTGGCACGCATCATGCGCTGCCATCCACCGATGGTGAGCTCAGTATAGCTGGCGTCAACCTACTAAGTACCCGTCCTAGGAAAGGATGACATGGGTCCCTCGTGAATAGCTCACCAAGGTCCTTTAACATAAGATGTCAAGTCTCTTTAAGCTTTCTCCGGTCTTTGCGTCCTAATTTGATCCCTGTCAGGGGCTTTAATTCGTAATTGCACCCTTTCACGGTATCCAGTCAAGTCAGAGGGGAGGTAATGCACCAGGCATCAGCGGAACGTGGTTGCTGAGCGCCGCTTTGACGGACGCATTGAGCTTAAAAATACTCCTGGCTTCCATTTTTCCGTCGTTCTAATCCTGGCGTGAGAAGGGCAAGGCCATGGACAAGGACGAAATCAAGCCTTTGACGAAGGCGATATCGTCAACTCCCGAATGAGGGTACATCTTTGCAAATAGACAGCAATCGTGGAGTTTTTACTGGGTTCAATTGACACGGGAGGTGTATATCTGGCACCATTGCCAAATTTGCGAAATGCAGGAACGTCAGAGGCGCAACGGACTTGTGCAATATAGACGGAGTTAAGACCCATGTGATCGAGTATGTGATGCCTTTGAAATCCAGCGCCAGTTAGGATTTCGAGGAGTTTCTAGCAACCGGGGGACACACGGTGGGAAACTACCTAAGGGATCCATGCCGCTCGTATGAGGCTCCTGGGCAGTTTTGGATGTCATGAGGAATGACGGACATCTTCGTGGAATCTCCAATTAGATAAATAGCATTCAAAGCTTGTGGGGGTAGTATTCTTAGCACATCAATTTTGACCTACATGTAACGCTAATGCCAAAAGTCCCCAGGGCATCCATAAGTAAAATTGAAAGTCTTTCGTGATTTACTCGAGACCTGGGTGGAAATATGTATATCCCTAGGTGCTTTCGACGATGTCAGACTGCGTGTACTCCTGGCTAATCTTGGTCTCGCAATATTAAACGCAGCTGAAAATGTTCTAAAATGGATACCCACAAGTGCATTGGTATATTTCAAAGCGAAAGAGATATGGCTTAGATCATTATTAGGTGGTGGGCGAGGACCATCGTGACTAGGATACCTGAGTTATTGGTGAAAAAAATAAATAAAAATAAACAACAAAGAGCCGGAATGATGCCTACTAATCGGAAATAGGCTGTATGAAGGAGAACGGAATGCCGAGTATACAAGTTATACTCTGTGTTTGGGGAACATGTCGGCTGTACTCCAAATGCGGGGTCGAGAGGTGTTCATAACTCTTGTGCCTCGGACCTTTCGGCAACCACAACGTGCTGTATTCATCATTTCCATGATACTTATACCTACCTCATCCAAGGAGAACTTTCTGACCACTGGACTCTAATTATCAGAATGGCATCGCAAACACCTTCGAAAAATGCATACGTTCTGGGAGTGGGACTGACCCAGTTCCTCAAGCCGCGCCGGACTAGAGAGTACCCTGAGCTCGGGTATGAAGCTGCCGTCAAAGCCCTTATAGACGCCAAAATCAATTACGATGAAGTGCAGCAAGTGATAGCCTGCTATTGTTATGGTGATACAACCAGGTACAATGAAAATGATATTTAAGCACTGTGCATTGGATTTCTTGCTGATGGGTGCTACCCTCGTCTAGTGGCCAGAGAATAGTCTACAATCTGGGGATGACAGGGGTTCCCGTGCTGAACTTGAACCAAGCATGTGCCACTGGCAGTACAGGTCTACACACAGCGCGGCGGCTTGTCCAGGGCGGACTGATCGACTGCGCCCTGGTAATCGGCTTCGAGCAGATGCGGCCTGGCTCAATTAAGAGTGTGTGGGATGATCGCCCCAGTCCATTGGGTCCTTCTACCAAACTTATGGAGGATACATTTGGCAAACACGATGCTCCCCGAAATGCGCAATACTTTGGAAATGCCGGACAAGAATATATGCACAAGTCAGTGTAGTCCCGGGACTCTCAATCGAGCATTGCTAACTCTGAACTAGATATGGTGCCAAGGCCGACGATTTCGCAGAGATCGCCCGCATATCGCATGAACACTCGCAGAGAAACCCATATGCTCAATTCCAACAGGCGTACTCTTTGGACGAAGTACTCAACTCTACTCCGGTTTACGGTCCACTCACAAAGCTCCAGTGCTCACCTACTAGTGATGGTGCTGCCGCGGCTGTTATTGTGTCTCAGCGTTTCCTAGATTCCCGGCCGTCTCTCAAATCACAGGCCATCTTGATCGCGGGCCAGTCCCTTCTGACTGATGGACCGGAAGTGTATTCTGGAAGCGCCATCGACCTCGTTGGATTCAATATGTCCCGCGATGCAGCAAGACTGGCTTTGAAAGAAGCTGGAGTGGATGTTAAAGATATCAAAGTGTGCGAGCTCCATGACTGCTTCTCAACGAATGAGCTTCTGCTGCTTGATGCGCTTGGTTTTTCCGAGCCTGGAAAGGCACACGAGATGGTTCGCCGGGGTGATATCACATACGGTGGACGTGGTCCTGTGATTAACCCCTCAGGCGGATTGATTTCTAAAGGGCACCCCCTGGGGGCCACTGGAATTGCCCAATGTGCTGAGTTGACATGGCAGCTCCGTGGTTGGGCCAATAATCGTTTGGTTCCCAACACTGATGTTGCTCTACAGCATAACCTGGGCTTGGGAGGAGCCGTGGTGGTGACTGTTTACAAACGGGCCGATGGTCAGGTCAATCATCCCGTGTCGAATGAAGAGGTGAAGCGAATCTCTGGACTGGGATATAACCCGGCTGTGGAAGCCCATTACATCTCTCCTCAAGACGGTGAGAGCGTGAGAAGCAAGACTAAGCGGCATGACTATCCCCTTCGTGAAATCAAGGCAAAGCTGGCGGCTAGGATGTGATTTTTGAAAGTGATATAAGGTAGGGCTCAATGGATATTGCCTAGATTCTTTTAGCAATTGTCCTGTTCTCTTGGGTGGATGACGAGCCCCATGGATGTGACTAAGGCATCTAGGGTGAGGTACCTAAGGTATTATTAGGGTAGAGAGCCATTGCGCGGTGCGTAAAATTCTCACACTAGCTCGGACTGCCAGTCAGCTTCCGTTGCAATAAATTAAATCTTGGAATACTCCATCAGAGGTCACAAAATTGATAATTCCATTGATTCATGTTCATCAGAGATTGCTTTACCCGCGACATTCAATGACGTTTTTCAACGGTGTCACTAATTGACCTGATTCCTAGCTGAATACCAGTTTCGCAGACGGGCCAGTGGCACAAAAGGTGTTCAGCAAGGAGGTCACACTTAAACTCAAGCATTATCCATGCTTGATATGAAAGGGGATTTCCTTCTCAGCCCTTAATGCTGCGGCTCAGAATTTCAATACTTGTACTCTTCACTCGGAATCTGTAAGTTTCTGGCCAAGAAACCTTCCTAGAGCAGGAGCGCCTTGATTCCTCTCTGTCTAGCGAGTAACTTGGACATCTTTGCTCCAGCACCGGGATCATGGCTTGCAACTTGTGGCCTCCTTGAGTATGTCACACGGAGTAATCCTCTGGCGAAGGGTTTCTGGATCAGCGAGTTCACTGGTCTGGAATATTCGCGACTGGCCTCAGTATGTTGCTCAATGCCGCCAGCGAGGCTGCCATTCTCGACTCTTGTTGGGGTGAGGGATCACGCATTAAATTGTTGAAGACTTTGGGATTTCGATCACTCCGCCTTGGACATCAAGAATAGCAATGAACTAGTTAGTTCAGGGCTGAATATTGATTTGACAGATAATAGGATAGCAGCACGGTGTTCAAGTTTTCTCATCGCCCTTTGGGTCATCTGTGTGCAGATGCATGGAATGAAGCTTTTGCTTGGCCTCATCCAACTTCTCGTGAACATTCTTGATCTTCCTTTTGGCTGAAGTGTACCCTTCAATTCCCGCTAAGATCGCGTAAGACTTGGTCATTGAGACTCGCGACAAATCAACACCTCGATCTTGGAGCGAGTGATGGAAGGCACGGAAGTTGGCAAGATGTGGTCGATAATGACCACTGTGCGCGTTAGAATATGTAGATATTTGTGCCTGTCCTCTAGCTTACCTCAAAGGTGCCAGACCTCGGACTTGTCCGTTCTTCGTCTTGATCAGGCCCGCTGCAGAGATCCTCCCTCCCCTCAAGAAAGAGCTATGCTGAAAGGCCCCTGGTGCCTTGATACCAATGTAGATCCGGAACGACGTATCCGCGACCTAATTCCATTCACGTTAGAAACCATCACCTAAATCATGTTTTTGCGCCGTTTGTATGATCACTCACAAAGATCCACATTCCGTCCTTAATGGAGAGACTCCCGGCGAAATGGTCGTAGATGACCGCAGGACGAATACGCGAAAAGTTGTTGACAGCTTTATCAAGCTCATGGTCCGCTTGAGTGGACAGAATCGGGTTTTCTTTCAGTTCATTGCCGGGAATTATGGACGAGGCTAGTTCGCCCGATGAAGTCAGGGCCGATGCCGGAGAGGAGACTGAATGTTGGCGAGCGGGATTGTCATCCACACGAATGACTCCATGAACGCTATCCTTGTAGCGCTTGTTATCGGTATCTACCAATTCATTGTTTTTAGCCCATCGCAACAAACCCGCGTCATCCACGTTAACGAGGTAGTTGAATCGCTCCTCTGGGGATAGATAGCGGACTTGGTCTTTCTCCAGTTGTTCACGTGTGCATTGAGGAAGCTCAAAATCCTTGCCTTCACCGTGGTCTAGCCAGTAGAAGAAGTTCTGACTCGAGGGGGAGTTCTTCCAAGAGGCATGGTACGCGCGCAGGTTGCTGCCGTGACGATGTTTCGAGTCGACCATTTCGAGAAAGTATTCCAGACCCATCGTCTTTGGGGGGCATGTGGGAGTGTGAAAGTCCGTGGAATCGTCGTTATTGGGATGGCCCTCCTGGTCAACTGAAGATCCCCTATCCCCGCTCGCCTGCAATGCAACACTGACGGCTCGTTGCCAGTTCTTGCGTGCTCCACTGAGGCTGTCAGAGGCATCGGTCTCAGCTTCGGGATCGGACACAAGGTATGGGTTTTCGAAATCGTCGGCGTGATCTTGAACAGGTGGATTGATTGCCTGGCACAAATCAGTCAGCCCGTAGGCATTGTAATACAAGCTGAGGAAGGGGATGAATGTTATTACATTCAGCCACCGAGTGGAGGCGGCCACACCACATCCTCCAAGTTCACGACGTGTCCGGTAGCCACGATATACTCTCTAGCATGCAATAGTGTCAGCGAAGTACACATGTAGATTTCTTCACTTGCTTTTTCTCCGATTCGTACCTGAATGGTGCACGCTGCTCGTTCCTCTGGATCCGAAGGGGACATGACGTCAGTGAGGACTCCTCGTTGTGCACCGGGAGAGCTGTGTGGTCGTGATTTCGGCTCTGAGAGGGTAGATGTCGTCATGACTGGTGCCAAAAGATGATCAACACAGAGCTCCTAGAAGAGAAAAGTAAATTTCATGATGAGCAACGGTTTTGGGCAGTGAGCGACGCGCAGCATCGCACTTTCCTTGGAGTCAAGCGGGGAAGTGGCCGATAAGATAGACAGCAAGCCGATAAGCGCGATAAGATAAGGATCGGATCCTGATGCCTTGATGCCTTACACTGTTGCTGCCCGGTAATTCAGGTGTCTAACCTCCCATTGAATCTCTCTATCAGTTCGTTTGCCCCCAAGGTTGTTCCAGTTTTGAGAAACAAGGACCTTGGGGAATACCAATAACCAATACAAGTATTCCAGTATAAAGACCAGAGCTATGCTGGCTTTCCGTCCACCAGGTTCGAGGTCACGGTTGTTAGTCTCGATAAGCCCATATCCTCAAATCTTGCCTTTAAAACCTCATGCTACTAACCAGCTAAGATTCCATATGTTTTTAGTTTGAGGCGTGAAACTTCCAACAACTTAGCATAGTGATCAGTGGACACGAGTCACAATGACTAACTTATTTGCCAGGTGTCCTCCCTCCTTCTGTCCATGATCGGGGGTCAGCATGGAGCAACCCCCTTTCTCGCTCCAAGTCTCTTCATGAATATGAACCAAACCTAGGTCCCGCTAACCCCCTACAAATTTATACAAAGACGATCGACACTTTGTCTATCTAACAATAACTCAACACCCGTGTCCGTCTCGCACGCCATTGCGGGGAGCAGACTCTGATTCAAGCTCTGGAAGGTTATCAATTGGAGAAGTTCCCCACCTCCAATGCGCGGATATATTCCTGCTATCCAAGAACACGGCCCCGACGGATACGAATACCACTTTCGGATTCGCCCCGCAATCTATCTCGGATTTCTTCTTGCTGCGCCCGGGGACGAATAAGATAGGCCATTCATGAGCCTCGAGGGGCTTACGAAGATCAAAGAGATCGCGGCTTCATCGGCATAGCGCCCGGGCTGACCCGGGACCCCCTTCCGAGTCCGATCTCCCCTCATGAGGGGGAACCATTGGTGATTGGACTGATGTGGGGGTGGCATCGCTATCGAGAGTCTAAATCCAAGCGATCATGACCTCTATATATTGTGTGAAATACTGGACGAGAAAAGGCAGAATAATTCGTAAAGACTTTGCATCAATTCAATACCTGCTCGCTTCAATTCACCACAATCAACACATCCAACCATCATGGCTCCCTCTATCCACCCTCTTATCGACAACGGCATCACTCGGGGCGACTCCAACTTCCCCGGTGGCACTCTACACTGCCACTGCCCATCCAACCAAGTCGTCATCGCATTGAAGAGCAACATCGCCCATAACCACGCCTGTGGCTGCAGCAAGTGCTGGAAGCCCAAGGGTGCCCTGTTCTCTATCGTTGGCGTTATCCCCCGCGACAACCTCAGTGTCCAGGCCAACGAGTCCAAGCTCGCCATTGTCGACTCTTCTGCAGTGATCCAGCGTCATGCTTGTCGGGACTGTGGCGTCCATCTGTTTGGCCGCATCGAGAAGCCCCATCCCTTCCACGGACTGGACTTTGTCCACGCCGAGCTGTCGGACCAGAAGGGCTGGCAGGAGCCTCAATTCGCCGGCTTTGTCTCTTCGATCATTGAGCAGGGCTTCAACCCGAAGAGTATGGACGAGGTGCGATCCAAGTTCAAGTCCGCTGGGCTCGAGACCTACGATGCCCTGTCACCACCTTTGATGGACCTGATTGCTACCTTTACCGCTCAGAAGGCCGGCGTCAAGTTTGCCAACCTATAAAAGTCCCCTCCCCGGAAAGTCTGCAATGTATAGTCATATGTTGTGTTTGATACTGCAACCTTAAGTGTGTGAAGAGCGTTGAAGCCCACAAAATTTGGGTGTCAGTCCAGGCACTTGTATTTAGCTCTGCACATAGAAATTTTTGATTCATGCAAACTTGAACTTTAGCCATCTGTAGTCGGCTGTAGCCCTGAACAACCAAGAAAAAAAAAAACAAAAAAATATACAAGACGATAGGATTGGGGACGTATGGGGCAGTACTCCCAGAACAGCAAAGGTGCTGCTTCAAAGCAAAGGCGTGGAATCGTCAAGATACCCGTTCACTCAGGATCTACACAATGACATGGTCGCGCTCAGTCTGCTCCACCATCTTGACCAGCGCGTCGGCAACGCCATACGAAAATGCATATCCACCGCCTCCGAATCCGTATGCCGATAGCAAAGTTCGTGAGCCTTGCACTTCGGAGTCAAGTCGGAACCCTCCTTTTCGAGACGGGCGGATTCCAATGATATGACTGATCGCGTCCTCGGGCGGGTTTGCGGGGACCACTTCAGGGGCTAATCGATGTGCGCGGGCGATTTCATCTCGAGCAATATCGAGATCGACATCGGGAGACCTGAGACATGAATTAAACATGCGTTGATAGACAAATAGGACGCTTTCGTTGAGTGCTCTTGCTCTTGCTTACAGGTTATCTTGCTGTTTGACACCACCCAATACCACACCCCCAGAGTATGGCCGAGGGATCACATAGGTATACTCTTGCCCATTGCGAAAGTACATATTTTGGCACTTGTCAGTTCGTAGAAACGCATTCTGGCCCCGTTCGGGAAAGCATAGATGGTCCCGTACATCCGCCAAAGTCTTACTGCCCAGCCCGCTGGCATTGATGAAGACCAGTGAGTCCGGGAACATGTCGTATAGCTCGTTCAGTGATTCGACCTTGCGGCGGATGAAACGGCCGCCCATGGTCTGAATTTGTCTTCTCAGATAGGGCATGTGCCGAGTGGGATCGGTGACAAGCGTCTCATATGCCCAGGCACAGGCAAACTCTGATGGATATTCCTCTGGGGACAAATTCCGGAACTAACACGGGATAACATCAGTGGCTCAACAATTTTGAAAGACCACAACCCAAAGATAGCTCATATCGTAAGTAAACTGACCCTAGACACGACAGTCTTCCCCCAGAGGGCGGAATTGGAGGTCGGTTCCTGTTCGAGGTACTCTCGAGCATCGACTAGACTGACCCCTGACGCCGGCTCGCGGGCCATCTGGAGCAGCACACGATGGGTCACAGCTTGAAGATAGCGCTGGTCGGGGGAGATTCCCCCTGCGGCATGCCAGGCAGCACCTGCCCAGGCCGAGGCGTAATTGATATCTTGATCCCCAGGCAAGAATTCAGCGACTAAAGTGACGTCAAAGCCCTGAAGAAGCAATTGGCGAGCTGCGGCACACCCGATGATGCCGGCACCCAGGATGATGATCGGGCGTTGGGAGAATGGGATCGGACAGGAACCGGTAGCTTGGTCGTATTCACCCATGGCGATGAAATTGATCATTTGCGTGGGAGGAAGAGAGACTAAATGATTGATGTTCGTCCGCTGTACTGTCGAGCAGTCATTCATTCCATGGGCTTCTCGGTGGACTTCTCGCGGGGAAGACCAGCTTCTGTGGCCTAATGGCTCTGCTTCGATATAGCTTGATATAGCTTGGAGCTCTTGTATCGAGCTAATTGATCTTTGTAGGTCGAGAGTATGTCAAGTGTGTCTTTGTGATTTTGTGCTGCATCCTCCGAGCCCAAGCCGTGGCTTTATCAATGAGGAAGGTATCTTTTGTTCACAATTCTCCCCATTGATTAATTATCCTTTCTCAACGGAGGATTGGCTGATCAAAGAAGGCGCTCCGAACCGCCCGAGCGGAGCCCAACTGAATCCAACTTGGATTGTTTGATGCCAAGCGGGGCGGGTCAACCCGCCCACAGCTCCGTTGTGAGTCCAACTGGTTTTCCTTCTTCCTTCTTCCTTCACTCTCATTTGTCTCTTCCTCGACTTCGCTCCATTCAGCCCCTCCCCATCAATCTCCTACCCGATTTAGGGCCGTTGGCTACTTGGCATCCTGTGATTCCATTCAGGCCAGCCCCCAACCCTCGGCCTCTCCCTCTGGGGACGTGCGGGATTTGCGGTCCAGCCCCGTCCGATCGGGTTCACGCGTCTGATCCGTCGTTTGAAGTTTGGCTAGATCTTGGCCCCTCCTCCAATCGCTTCCTCCACTTCTCGATGCGGTCGACTTGGACTCGTCCGTCGTGATTGGGGGCATAGGTCATTGTTTGATCTGGCCACCCCCCGGCGCGCTACCCGTTGGACAGAGTTGGGCTTTATCCTGGATTCTCCCGGAATCAAACGGCGCGATGAAGTGGGAGAAGGGCGAGAGCCACCAGATCCAGAGTGATGCGCATCAACCTCAGCATCAGACGCCACAGCAGCACCATCCAGGCTCTGCTGGTTGCTCATCGATTGGCGAAAAAGCTGCAGACTCTCCGCCATTTCCTTTGCAGGTAAAGTCCATTCTTTTGCGGCTAGTTGCCCCCGCTATCTACCATCTTCCGTCCGCCCATATCTGTGGAGTACAATCCACTCCAATATCCTTCCCCTAATCAGACTGTTTGGTATCGTACAGCTCTATTGTATATTTGTACTCCTGTCAACCTTCCTCACTCTGCTTCTTTCCCATCCCTACTGGCTAGTGATGACTGTCCTTGTTGGCCCCTGGAGTCGTTAGTTGTGCCTTGGCGGCGTTGGCGTGGGCCACTGCGGTCCATCCCTAACGTTGTCGACCACATGGTTGCGGCCCCAGCCGACAACCTTCTTTTGTGGTGGGCACTACTAAGCTGTCAAGCTCCGGTCAGATCACATTCTTTGCATGCGATATGACTCGATCCAGGTCCTATTGGTCAATCCTCCCTAACCATGTTGGCCCCTACTCCGATGATCACCGTGGATTTCCCGTTGGTTGGTTTCGTCCGGTCTGGACTATTCGCTGATACAATTATACCATTGCGTGGTAATAGGACTGCTCTTCCAAACACCATGACGATGATGGTTCTGTTCTGCGCGACCGTGATGCTGCACAAGTCTTGTCCTACGATGCCGACGACTCCCCCTTTCCGGAGGTGCGTGCGGTCATCCAGCCTGTCAACGACCTCTCGCTGCCTGTAAACACTGTCCGCATGTGGACCATTGGCTTGCTCTTTACCATTGTATGTTCCCATTGCACCCAGAGCCTAGCTCGAATGCCCCAGTATCACCTCATATATACTGACAAATCTCGGCATCTCTTTCGTAGGTTGGAAGTGGATTGAATCAGTTCTTTAGCTTGCGCCAACCTAGCGTGACCATCAGTGCCCTGGTCGCCCAGCTGCTGGCGTTTCCAGTGGGCTGTGCCTGGGCCAAATGGGTGCCATTGGGCATCTTGAACCCAGACCGACACTTCAATATCAAGGAACATGGACTCATAACTATCATGGCCAATGTCTCTATCGGGTCTGCCGCAGCCACTCAGATCATCGAGGCGGTGGTCAAATTCTATGACATGCCCTCTCACGGTGGATTCGAGGTCCTGCTTTGCGTAACGACGCAACTGTTCGGGTTTGGATTGGCAGGCATGGCCGCCCGTTGGCTGGTCACTCCGGCCTCTATGATTTGGCCCCAGGTGTTGTCGAATGCAGCTTTGCTCACCACCCTGCATTCGCGAGAAAATGCTATAGCAGATGGCTGGCGCATCACGCGCCTCCGTTTCTTCCTTGTGGTGTTCCTAGTGGGCGCCATCTGGTACTTTGCTCCCGGGTACCTGTTCACCGGTCTCAGCACTTTCAGTTTCGTTTGTTGGATTGTCCCTTCTAATGTTGTGGTCAACCAACTGTTTGGGCAGATCACCGGGCTGGGCATGTCGGTGTTGACATTTGACTGGGCCCAGGTGGTCTATGCCAACCAAAGCCCACTTTTGGTTCCATTCTGGGCTGGCTTGAATGTCATGGGCTCGTTTGCGCTCTTCTTCTGGCTCATCTGTCCCATCATCTACTATACCAACACCTGGTACTCAGCCTATATGCCCCTTCTTAACTCTAACACTTTTGACAATACGGGCAACACCTATGACCCGTCTCGCATTATGAATCCCGATGGGTCTGTCAATCAGACTGCCTATCGAGAGTACTCGCCCATGTTCTTACCTGCGGGGTACGCTATTACCTTTGGTGTCGCTTTCGCCAATCTCACTGGTATCTTTTTTCATATTGGGCTATACCATGGTCGAGACCTGTGGCAACAGTGGAAAGGCACAAATAAGCAGGATGTGCATGCCCGCCTCATGTCGGTCTATCCGACCGTGCCCTGGTGGTGGTTCGCCGGAGTGGCGGTGTTGATGTTTGTGCTGAGCTTGGTGACGAATGAAGTCTGGCATACGGGACTTCCCGTCTGGGCCGTGCTGGTGGCATTTGTGCTGCCCACCATCTACTTTATCCCCGTCGGAGTTATCAAGGCATTGACAAATATCAGCAGCAATCAGCTAAACCTACTGTCCGAGTTCATTGGCGGATATGCCTTTCTTGGCAAACCGCTCGCAAACATGGTCTTCAAATTCTACGGCTATGTCGCCGTTCAACAGGGCCTTGAGTACGTCCTACGCTTCTAAAACATGCCTGCTAGTAGCATACTAACATTTTACTCATGCAGATTCGTCGCTGACATGAAACTGGCCCACTATCTCCACATAGCACCACGAACTGTATTCGCCGCGCAAGGCTTTGCCACTCTCATCGGTGCCATCGTCCAGTGCGGCGTGACAGTGTTTATGATTACGAGGATCGATGATGTCTGCACTTCGGATGCCGATGGTAATTTTACCTGTCCGCATGGCCGTGTCACCTATTCCTCGTCTCTTATTTGGGGTATGTTTTGCCATGTCTTGTAGCGAGTTGTTCCTCGCTTTTCGTCCTTCGTTTTCTGCTCGCCTATGAACCTTCATGCTCATAAGTTATTCTACTGCAGGTGCGATTGGCCCCGGCCGATTGTTTTCTCCCGGTCAGATTTATGGCAACCTGTTGTGGTTTTTCCTGGCTGGTCCGGTGGTTGTCATCATCACTTATCTTTTGAGTCGTCGCTGGAAGCCTGTGAACTATGTTTCCTGGCCAGTCGCTTTTGGAGCGATGAGCCTTGTCCCACCCGCGACTGGAGTCAGCTTCTCCTCCTGGTGGATCATCAACATGATCTTCAATGGCTTGATACGCCGTCGCAAACCTGCGTGGTGGTCTAAATACAGTATGGCAAATTCCTCACCAACATGGGTCAAATCACCGGCTAACGTTAACTCAGATTACATCTTGTCTGCCGCGCTTGACTGCGGAGTCGCTGTCTCCACTGTGATTATCTTCTTCTGCATCACCTTGCCGGCGGGCCCTTTGAACTGGTGGGGGAATACTGTGTATACCAAAACCGCTGATGGACAAGGCACGCCGTACAAAAGTTTACCTAGCCGAGGCTACTTCGGTCCTGAAAAAGGGACATGGAGTTGACCGTACCTACGAAATTTTCTCATATAATCCTCGATCATACATATTGTGCATAGCAGTCGGCCCTTGTCTATTCTGTGGAGAGAGAGGTGCGTGTTGGGTGATTTATTGGTTCGGACTATCAGTATTATTCATTTATTTCTGTTCCTCTAGCTGCAATTTGAGCGTGACAGACATCAGAGTTGTTGCTTGGGTGTGAAACTCTCCCTCTTCCCTATCTGCCTCCAGTTTCCCATCTCTCAATAAAGACATTGTCGAGTATGAAAGCTAGACGTTGCTCAGACTTTCACCGAGCGCCCTTGGACATAAACCTTGGCAATATTACGATCATCGCCCGTCATCAGGAATTTCTCAAAGATGACGAAAGTCGAGTCATCCTCTTCAACAGGAGAAATCACCCCGCGCTGCTCCAGATCGATGGTATGTATTTCCAAGGCATCGAATTCCTTGCCCACCGCAAAGCTACCAATCCTATCCTCCAAGCCACAAACCTGAGCTCCACCCAGGGTCGCAAGATAAAATCCTTCCTCTAGTGACAATGGTTCATCTTTTCCGTTGGTGTGTGTCTTCTGGGCAATCGATACCACAAAGGCTTGTTTCATAGCATCCAGCATGGAAGAAGAATATCCACCGCCACTGTCTGTTCCCAACCCGACCTTGATCCCGCGGCGCAGGTATTCGCGGATGGGTGCAATCATAAAGTCCCGCATAGTGGTATTGGCAATCGGGCAATGGGCGACACCGCAGCGGAGCTCCTGTATCATATTCATCTCTTTCTCCTCTAGATAGATCGAGTGGGCCAGAATAGATCGCTCGTTCAGAAGACCAAAATGCCGGTATAGATCGGCTTCAAGGAGAAACTCGGGGAACAGCTCGCGAGTGAACTCGATCTCCTGCTGTTCCTCATTGAAATGGGTCTGAATTGGCAGGTCCGGGTGCTCTTGGGCAATAGTCCCCAGACCCGACAGAAGTCTTGATTCACAAGAGATTGCAAATCGCGGGGTGATTACGGGCCTCACCAATTGACCCTCTGGATCCAGCCCTTGGATGTGCTGAATCAACGCTCGTGTCTCGCGTAGGGAGTCCGAAATGGAGGCATCACGATACCAGTCCGGAGCGTTTCGATTCATATTGCACTTGCCAACCAAAGCTCGCTGGCCCTTCTCGTAACAGACGTCGGCCAAGATCCGAGTCGCCTCGCCATGGTGGGATCCATAGTAGGACGCGGTTGTAATGCCTTGCTGGAGGAAGCCATCGACACATGAAGCATACGTGCGCTTGGCATACTCAGCATCAGCGAACTTGGCTTCATGGGCAAAAGTGACCTGATTCAACCAGTCGATGAGTGATATGCCGCGGCCCACGCCACGCTGTGTCCACTGAGGGGCATGATTGTGGGTGTCCACAAAGCCCGGACACAAAAACTCGCCCCGGTGCAGGTACTTGACAGGGAATACATCGGGCGCATAGCCATGGCCTGAAACGATGGAACTGATTTGACTCGGTTCGACATCTTTTTGGAGGGCTTGTATCTTGCCTGTCTTGTCCACCAGGATGAAGCAATTTTCTAGAATCTCAAGATCGGTCAAGCTGCGGGAGTGAATTGCTGTGCCATGAAATGCGAGAGGTAGCCCTGATGCCGGGGATGAAGTCTTATCCAAGACGTTCATAGTGAATGAAAGGATTGAGACTTTGCCAAGAGTGTCACGGATAGACCCCTCGTCGATTGATTTGGGGACAGCAGCGAACCCTGCAATTCAGTGTGAGGGCTGGAGATGGGTCACTGGAATGATCAGGTAGGTGCAAGTGCAACTGACCAAGACGATTCCTGTGCGAGGAACACTGTTGAGGAAGTTAATAGAGTGAGGGGTTTTCCTGCGGTCAAGTCTCCAGCCAATAACGACTGCATGAGCTCGCCTGATCTTATCGCTTCTGCCTGAAGATCGCTGTCCCTGATCCCCTTGAGGATGTCTCATTTCTGCCATTCTCGCTATTTGAAGCCGTTCATTTTGGTATTTGCATTAGTCGGTCTACTTTCGACTTGAAATTCGTTCAGATCCCGGAACCCCGGAGAGGAAATGAAATACACTAGAGACAGGACAAGACTTACCCGATAAGACCACGATGCTTTGCTATTAATACTTCATTCAATCAAAGGGGTATATGACTGACAAAAATCAAGATGGCTGGACCAAGTTGTGTATATGTTATTTACAAGGGGATGCAATGAAGTCATACCATCCATGATCATCCCCGTCTAGTTCCGAAAGCAGGTAGGCTCCAGCTGTCTATGAAAACCAAAAACAAAGCGCTCAAAGGGTATAGTAACTGGCCATCTCCTCCTGGAACCAATTGTATGAGTAGTAAAGTTGCTCTGCCATTTGCGGGTCGACCATCGGCATGGCCCCGCTGCCATCGACTAGCAGAACGTCATCGAGAACGGGGGCCAGAGGGACTGGAGGCGGAGGCGGAGGGGCAAGAGTGACAGAAGGTTGAGGTGGCATAAGAGGTTGTACATGATGGTCTTGATGCTGGTGTTCCAATTGCTGCTGTCGATATGCCATTTGGCTGAAGATGGTGGTGCTCTGATGGCGGAATGTCTCTGCCAGTCGGTCAACTCCCGGGCGTCGCTTTCCAAATTGCTCGAGCAGCACCACGACAGCCTGGATGCCTCGACGCATCATCTGCTCGTCGGGATGCCACGGGGCCGGGCGAGAGTCGCGTAAGCACCGGGCATTCTGTTCCAGACACCAGAGAATTGTGATGCCGGCAAAATAGACTTGGCTCAGAGTTAACCAGATCCATTTCAGCTTGCCCACAGAGTAACTATCCCAGTAGGATCGAATGACTTGAATGCTGGAATCACCGCAACTGACAATGCTGGTTACATCAGGAGTCGGATTCCGAGGACTCGGACGGTACATCAGCAGTAAGGTAGTATAATACAAATAATCGTAATAGGAGGTAGAGTAGAGGAGTGCCGAGGGATAGACAGGGGCTGCCATGCGCCAGTCATCCACCTCGCGACGGAATTGACCCAGAGTGGCGGCGACTTCCTGCTGAGATGGTTGAGCGAGATTGCTGTACACTAGATTGCAAGTGATGTGATATTTTAGTACGGGATTGCGCATGGGAGGGCATGATGTCAGATACGGGGTCCAGGCCCGGATCTCAACTTACAGTATTGGTAGATACGGGAAAAAATCCGTCGTAAACGCATCACTTGTAGTGGAATAGTCATGGTACTCGCCCCGGGTGCCTCCATCCCATCGTCATTCAGTTCCCGTGGAAGGCCCACGCTGATGTCGTCGTCGGGAATCCCCAGCGGCCGCCCCAGTGTACTAGCGATGAGACGGTCCAGGTTGTAGAGGCTCCAAAAGGCACGTTTAGCCATTTCTTCTTCCATCAGGCTGGGGTATGACCGAGCCTTGTGCAGGCCCATGCTGATGGCGAGTCGTAGGGTAGCCCCCAGGACATGCCAGATGCTGGGACCGGCCGTTGCAAACATGGTATACAGGGCCAACCCGAGCAAGGCCCGAATGGAGGGTAAATCCTCGTTTTGGAGGGCGAGGGGGAGAGTCTCCTGGCTCGCTTGATAAAACTCGGCGGCCTGTGCAGGCTCGGCCGATCCGATGAGCAGTGAAATGGCGATGATGATATGATAGGTGTTATGGATCTCTGGGGTTGGCACGCCGCCCGTGTAGATGTGGCGCAGATGGCCGAAGAACTCCGGCCGAGAAAGGAAGGGGTACTGGTATCCTATACTATCAAAATACTGGCCGGCCACTCGTTCGGCTTCTTCGAGTGAGGACAGACGCAGTACCCATGGAGCAACGGCTGGTCGTGCGACGGACGGGCGGCGATTCTCCAACTGATCGCGAAGAATCTCGCCCACATTGGGCAGCTCAACACCCACCCCTGTAGGCGAGTCCGAGATGGCTGCTAGTCCTGGGGTCGCCGACGAACTACCGCTCCCCAGCGGGTTCAGCATTGAGCCCACAGACGAGCGACTGCCGCCGGTCGCGATCATGGCAGGCACCTGATACCACCAGTCGGGGTCCCCCTCGCCATCCACGGGGGTACCCGTGGCCAGTTCGGCCACAGAGACGCCCACCTTGCGACGCACCACCTCCTCCAGCCACCGCACTCGTTTCTGTAAGGTTTCCAGCTGATCTCGGGGTACCGAGGCACTGGCCACTTGGGGCCCTGGCGGGGGGATGGTACAGCGCACCCCGGCGCGCGTACAGGCCGAACAATTGGGATACCGGAAATCACATTTCTTCTTGCGCTTGCGACAAAAGTCGCATGCCGTCGATACGCGTTTACTCCGCGCGCTCGGGGTGGACGTGGGCTCGGGGGTAGGCGCCGAGTCGGACACTGGCGGGGGCTGTAGTGACGAGGGTGAGGTGGGCTGGTACGAGCGAGGAGATGGCTTGGGCAATCCAGTCGTGGTGGTGGTGGTCGGGGAATGCGACCAGACCGTCGGAGACGAGACGTTTGGGGACGCGAGGCGAAACTTGCCGAGTTGGTCACGAAAGTCCTTGTTGCCCGAGCTGCTCGTCATGATGAGGAGGCAGAGGGAGCAGCAACAGGCAAAGGGCGGCTGGGGCCGCTATCCATCGCCAGGCCCTCTTCCCCAGTCAGTGGACAGAGCCTCAGACGGGCGAAAGGGTCAGCCACTGGATAAGCCACCGAGGCAGCTGGGCAAAGCAGAGAAAAGGAGAGATCGGACAGGGTTTAGCTTGGGCGAGGCGTGGAGGATGAATGTGGGCAGTGGACTGGACTGGACTCGAGGGATGGGGGAAGTGGAAGTGGAGAAGTTCGGTAGTCTCCAAGTAGTCGGGAGTGGGAGTGGAAGTGGAAAGTGGTGATGATGCCCAATGCAAATGATGCAGGATGATGATTCGGGCGGAGGCCCTGCAGATCGCCGGCGAACTAATCCCGAATTCTGCAGAGTCGGTGTAAATTCAAGCAGATATGGATGATAATGGATTAGTTCGAGTCCAGCGAAAGGAAATAACGAGGGTGACATACTGGATAACGCCATTTGACTGGCCCAGACTGCAGGGAGATAGATACCACATTGGCACATTTGCACATTGGCACATACTACTTAGGGCAACTTAGGCTCCTTCCAATTTGGTGGGATTCTGCGAGTTTCAGATGGGAAGTAGTCGGGTCTCGAGTACGGAGTACTCCGTACCTTAGCAGGAATTAGGTTGGAAACTATTCTAGTCAAGTGAACTTGAAAAAAAAAGTGTGTAGGAGTGTGTATGGGTTATCTCCTAGCAAGGTCCGATAGTCAACTAACAAGGCAGCCCAAATATGTAGACTCCCGGAGCACTGGATGGAAGATGTGTACTTTATATATTATTCACCTGAAATGATCTACTATGGCACTGGAATGACGATACCTTACTAACAATAGCAAATGAATACGAAGGCCCTGACGATCTGCAAGGAACAGGAAGAAATGCCGAATTCTGCACAGCAAAGCCTAATCTTCATCGGGGAGGTGCCAAGTACCTGGACCATTATTATTGATAAGAATACTGTACTTCTATTATCATCATTATACCATGAGTGACCATGTCCCTGAAATAGTACAGATCCGGGCATGCAAGTCAGTCTGTACCTTACTTGAAACTCTCCTAGTCCATCGGGATACCACCTTGCGTCGGATCGGCTTTTGGTTGATCAACCTGCTATGTATTTTACTGACTAACTTAAAAGTACATAACTAGTTAACTAGTTAACTTAGTTAGATACCTAATAACTTCCAGTTCAGAACAATATAACTCCGGACACGTGAAGAATATACTTCGACATGACTGGCTCACCATCCGTGCTCCCCTGGAACCTACTATCATGGATGCAACCATAGTGCTGGAGTCAGCTAGCGAGAAAGAGAAAGACAGTCCCGAAGCGCAAGCCACACTCCATGATAATGTACCTAATCACAATTGTTCAAGCGACTCTTGTGGCGTTAAACGAGGATATCTTACAGTATTGTTCCCCATTCCTCAGCCGCCGCCAAGTACGCTCTCATGGGCATAGATGAAACGCCTTGGGCCTGGCTTTTCTCCTCAATTGTAAATGGTAGTCGGCATAGAACATCGCTATTCCCCATGATTATGACTAACCGGCCCCTTACAAAAATTACATTTTATTACGGACCCCCGCTACGCGAGGGTCCTACACCTCAACGAAAT